>OU342746.1:162759983-162777471 GCA_910589775.1 Avena eriantha | reverse complement strand
CAGTGTCATGCATGTGTGTTCTTCCATGAACCACAACCAGAGTCATTGCATGTTTGTTGTTCTCACAAACAAAAGCTAGAGTCATTGCATGTCTGTTCTTTTGACAAATCACACATGGATCCACCAATGACATTGGATGTGTGTTCTTTTCATGAACCACAGCCAGAGTCATTGCATGTCTATTCTTTCCACAAACCACATATGGATCCAAAAGTGTCATTGGATGTGTGTTCTTTTCATGAACCATGGCTAGAGTCATTGCATGTATGTTCTTCTCACAAACCACATATGGATCCACCAGTGTCATTGCATGTCTGTTCTTTTCATGAACCGCGGCTAGAGTCATTGCATGTGTGTTCTTCTCACAAACCACATAAGGATCCACCAGTGTCACTGTACGTGTGTTGTTTTCATGAACCACAGCTAGAGTCATTGCATGTCTGTTCTTTTCACAAACCACACATGGATCCACTAGTGTCACTGGATGTGTGCTCTTTTCACGTACCACAGCTAGAGTCATTGAATGTCTGTTGTTTCCACAAACCACACATGGATCCACCAGTGTCATTGCATGTGCGTTCTTTTCATGAACCACAGCTAGAGTCATTGCATGTGTGTTCTTCTCACAAACCACATAAGGATACACCTAGTGTCATTGGATGTGTGTTCTTTTCATGAACTACAGCTAGAGTCATTGCATGTCTGTCTTCTCAAAAACCAAACATGGATCCACCAGTGTCATTTCATGTCTGTTATTTTCATAAACCACATCTAGAGTCAGTGCATGTCTGTTCTTCTCACAAACCACACGTGGATCCACCAGTGTCATTGCATGTCTTTTCTTTTCATGAACCACATCTAGAGTCATTGCATGTGTGTTCTTTCCACAAACCACACATTGATCCACCAGTGTCATTGCATGTGAGTTCTTTCCATGAACCACACCCAGTGTCATTGGATGTCTGTGCTTTCCACAAACCACACATGGATCCACTAGTGTCATTGCATGTGTGTTATTTTCATGAACCACATCAAGTGTCATTGCATGTGTGTTCTTTTCCTGAACCATAGCCAGAGTCATTGCATGTCTGTTCTTCCCCCAAACCACACATGGATCCACCAGTGTCACTTGATGTGTTTTCTTTTCATGAACCATAGCTAGAGTCATTGCATGTCTGTTTTTCCCACAAACCACACATGGATCCACCTGTGTCATTGCATGTCTATTCTTTTCATGAACCACAGCTAGAGTCATTGCATGGATGTTCTTTTTACAAACCACACATGGATCCACCAGTGTCATTGCTTGTGTGTTCTTTTCATGAACCACACCTAGTGTCATTGCATGTGTTTTCTTTTCATGAACCACAGCCAGAGTCATTGCATGTTTGTTCTTCCCACAAACCATAGCCAGAGTCAATGCATGTCTGTTCTTTTCATGAACTACAGCTAGAGTCATTGCATGTCTGTTCTTTCCACAAATCACACATGGATCCAGCAGTGTCATTGGATGTGTGCTCTTTTCATGAACCACAGCAAGAATCATTGCATGTCTGTTCTTTCCACAAACCCCATATGGATCCACCAGTGTCATTGGATGTGTGTTCTTTTCATGAACCACACCCAGAGTCATTGCATGTTTGTTCTTCTCACAAACCACATAAGGATACACCAGTATCACTGGCTTTATGTTCTTTTCATGAACCACAGCTAGTGTCATTGGATGTGTGTTCTTTTCATGAACCACACCCAGAGTAATTGCATGTGTGTTCTTTTCACAAACCACATAAGGATACACCAGTGTCATTGGATGTGTTTTCTTTTCATGAACCACAGCCAGAGTCATTGCATTTGTGTTCTTCTCACAAACGACATATGGATCCACCAGTGTCATTGCATGTCTGTTCTTTTCACAAACCACAGCTAGAGTCATTGCATGTCTGTTCTTTCCAAAAATCACACATGGATCCACCAGTTGTAGGAGATATGCCCTACAGGCAAATAATAAATAGGTTTTTATTGTCATGTCTCAATTAGTTTATAATAGTTTCATATTGTGCTATAATTGTGCCAAGTAGAAACATTGGTACATGTGTGGTATGAAACAACCAATTCCCTAGTAGCCTCTATTCATACTATTTCGTTGGTCAGGAGGATGATCTGGGTTTCAAGATCATAGGCATTTATGCCAATTAACAACAGGGTCTTATCATTGGAGAATGATGTGATGGACATTCCTCGAAGGATTGCAACACGATCAAGTCATAAAGTTCATTGTTGCAACAGCTATACCTAGACTCCTTTTCCTTAGACCGTGAGCTCATATTACTCATTGTTTCGTGAGGCTGCTTAGACTGCATCAACCGTCATCTAGTAATACGGTGGCCATAAAGGTGTACATTGGGTATTCTGAAGGAACAGTAGATGACATGTGACTGCAAGACCGGGATTTGATCACCCACATGACGGGTAAAGATACATACAGCCGGCTTGGTGAGATTACATCCATAAATGTTCCAACATGTGACTCGGTCACGAGGATGTAATATCACGGTAACAAGAAAACAGAACTTGTTGTGAACGAGATTAAACAAGGTATGTGATACCAATGATCGGATCTCGAACAAGTCGTATCGAGAAACAAAAGGACATGGATGCTACATTTAGCGGTTCAAACGACATTGTCATCAGGAATGCATAGGGGTCACATGGATATCCCTGGTCCCTCTGTTGATCATTGATTTAGATCATGTTTAGAGCATTCCCAAGCCGTGAGAGGATACACTTCAGAGTATGATGAGAGCGATTATTCATAAGACGGAATCACAGTAGAGAAAGAGAAAGCCAGAAATGTTCCGCAGAGAGATCCGAAGTTGTTCGGAGAAAGAATAAAGGAAAATACCGGAAAAGAGTTTTCAGATAAATTAGAATTTAAATATATATTTATTATACGTTAATTGTGAATTAATATATTCTAAATAATATTTAGATTAAGATTTATAAAGACAAATTTTATATTAGGCCAAATCTCGGAGGGAAAAGGCCTAGAAGGAAAGCTGCAGAAAAAGGAAAAGGCCCACGCGGGCGACGGATAAAGGCCACCGCACGGGGCGGGCGCCAGCTGGCCGCCACCGCAGCCACGCCAGCTCAACCTTGCCCAAGTGGGGCTCACGGAGAGCTGCCTGGCGGATAGGCCTCCGCTGGGCCACGGCCACAAACGGCCCAAGCGGGCGAAGCACGGAGCGGGCAGCGGACAGGCTACCTCCGCTCGCGGGCCACCATGCCGGGCCGGCCCACCCGGGCTGCTCGGTGCAGGCCACCACCAGTTGGGTTGCTAGCGGGCGTGGAGTGGGCCGCGCGAGGCCCACCTGGTCGGCGCCTGTCCAGCTGCTGGCTATTGCCCCTTTTCCTCTTGGGCTGGATTTTGGCCCATCCGGATGGACGAAAATCCTGCTGTCTTTTCTTTTTACTAATAGTCCCACATGGCTTAGCCTTTGAGAAAGGTGTTGGGCCCACAGCATAGAAAACAAAAAATTTCCTACGATGAGAACTACACGCCAAGATCTATCTACTAGGTACAAAGAACGGGTGGACATACATCCAACGAGAACTTACCCTCGAAGACAATGAGTTTTTTTAACGAGTAGGAACTCGTGATTGATGTAGTCGTACACTTGCCGATCTCAAGATCATGAGGAAGTCCGAGCGTCACAACTCAGCAGCGCATCCGCACTCGCACACACGTTCAAGCCACAGGACAACCTCCAGCTCCTCGCTCCAGTGATCCAGCGGAAGCATCAACTCCTTCCAAACGAAATTCCACCGGGAACATGTATCTCGCTAATCCGAGACCATGGGGGAATAATTCTAGAGGGGGAGAGAGATCCTTCACAAGGGGGTGTGTGGATGGAGGAGGAAGAGGGGGGCCTTTTATAGGAGGAGGGGGGTGCCCCTCCTTCATGGCTGGCGCATGGAGGAGGTGCCTCTTCACCTCCTCCATTCATGTGGTGGTAACCCCTCCACATTAAAATGCCTCTTCACATTCCCTTTTAAAGTCTCCACTTTAAATGCATTAAATTTCTCCAAATTTAATGCTCTCTCATTTAATAAAACTCTTTTATTAATTTTATCCAGAATTTTGTTAATTACTTTAATTAACAAACATTCACATAAAACCCCTTGCAATATTTCAATATCACATGCAGAACCACTTTCTGCAATTTCACCCGAAACAATTTCTGGTTTCTATCGAAACAATTCCTGCACTTTGCAATTCTTTTGTCAGAAACATATGTGCTCCAAAATGGTGTCCGGTAACTCTTAAGTGTGTCACCCTACGTTTCGCGAATAATACAGACATGTTCGAGACCCCTCTCCGATCAATAATCAGCAGCGGGACCTGGAGATCCGTACTGGCTCCTACACATTCAACGATGACTTCTGTGATCGTGAGAACCTTTAACGCTAGTAACTAAATCCCTTTTTCTCGCGATATATTACATGTCCAAGATTCGATCATCGGTATCTCCATACCTAGTTTGATCTCGTTACCGACATGCACTCTTTTCTTGTTCCCGTGATATAACATTCTAGTGATCACATCACTTGCTTGCAAGCTATCTCAATGTGATATCACAGAGAGGGCCCAGAGTATATCTATCCATCATCGGGATTGACAAATTCCACTCTTGATCCATGAGCCTCAACATAACACCTTCGTAGCACTAAACCCATCTTTATAGTCACCATGTTATGGTGTGACGCTTGATGTTATCAAGATACTCTTCCTGTGTTAGCAATTAACATGATCTCATGGTCTAAGGATAAAGATTACTTTGTATAGTGTTATAGCAATATAAACATAATGACTTTGATCGTAATGTTATACTTCGGATGAATGTTCATCATATCATTCAACTAATGTTGTGACCTTGTTATTAACAACATCCAATGTCTATGATCAGGAAACCTTGATCATCTTGTTAATCAACAAGCTAGTCTATAAGAGAGGCATAACTAGGAACCCTTTTTGGTTATTAAACACACATGTATTGATGTTTCCGATCAATACAATTATAGCATTCAAAATAAACATTTATCATAAACATGGAATAAGATAATAACCACTTTATTATTGCCTCTCGGGCATATTCCCTTCAAAAGGCATACCCCCTTAGCCTATATAAAGGGGTGCCCATGGGTGGGATTAGGCATAGTTTGGAGAAGTCCTTTAGTTGACTTCCTCCTTCCCTCTCTCTCTAGCTCTTGTGACCATGGCCCCAAGTCTAGGCTGTGCGAATGAGGCACACCTGCAGTACGACGTTGCGTTGCAGGGATTCCTAGCCGGATATCAACTTCCGCACTCCCGGTGGGATCAGGGAGCCGGAGGTCTCATCGTGCACTGGATGTGTACGAAGACACGAAGTGCAACACTTGGGGCACTCAAATGTCATGAGCCGGAGCTGCTACACGATGAAGATGAAGAAGGAGCAAGGGGTGACCTACGAGGAGCTTCGTGACCTTGAGGTCGGCTACGAGTATGACTACTTCAACCACGTTCCGCGCGGAACGTTAACCGCGTATGGTCTACTAGGGTATGTATTCTATACGCATTGGCCGTTATCGCATTACTACATAGATAGATCATAGGTAGTTTTGGGGTTCCCACATAGGAATTTTTTTGTTTTCTGTTGCGGATCCCCTTCAGTGGTATCAGAGCCGATCTATGCGTAGGAGTGTTGTACGGCCAGTATGCACAAGTATTGTGCGGGCATTGATCCCTTAGTTGTTACCCTCTAAAACGTGTACTTGTTTATATCGTGGTATTGTTTGATGAAGCGGCCCGGTCCGACCTTACGCGTATTCGTACACGAGACTGGTTCCACGCTCAACATATGACTTGTACCGTATAAATGGCTAGCAGGTGTTTGTCTCTCATTCAATAGTTGATATAGAATTTACAATGGAGGGCCCCGAAAGGGGTGTAGTAGAGACAACTATCGAATCCATGTTGTGGTTGGAAAGTTCGTAGTTTAGAAACAGTTCTATTGCGAAAGCCCTAACAACCACGTAAAACTTGCGATAGATAAAGTAGAGGCGTCTAACTTTATTTTGCAGGGGGCATGTGATTTGATATGGTATTGGTCGTTGCGAAGGTAAAAGTAGTTTACTTTTCTGTTACTAAGTAGTATAGTAATAGTCATTATTCTGATGGACGACCTGGTGGAGGCGTCGTGGACTTGGCATCAAACCAAGGGCAAGATGGAGATCATGCCAGAGCGCTCGATGGAGATCAAGGCGCGAAAAGAAGGACCATATCATATCATGATGTTGATATCTATTTTACATCTTATTGTGTGCTACTATTTAGATACTCAACGGTAGCAAATAAGATAATCCCTATAGAATTCCAATGTTCTGTGTTCCCCTTGTGTGTGCACCACCAAGAAAGTTCTTCGGTATGAGGTGCCCTGCGGTGAGTAGGGGTCAGACATATCTACGTTCGCATACAGTGGGTGTAAGCCATGTTGCACAACAAATACACACAAGATAGATTTCGCGAGCCTAGCATGTTACAGAGACGTGGCCTTGGAACACAAGAGATCGAAAGATCGAGCATGAGTCACATGGATGATGTGATTGGCATTATTGAATGTCTACCTTTGATACTGCACTAATGGCCGTGATGATCGGGGGAGGTGCAAAGGATAGGGATCATGTGATCACTAAAATCATCCAGGGGATGACAATTTTAGTGGAGACCAATTATGAATTGATCTCTTATTATGAACTTAGTCTAGATGTCTGTTTCCAAATATCTTAGTAGATCCTGGCCTATCCCATTGAAGTCCTTTGCGACCATGGGAATATATTGCTTAATTTGGAACTTAGAAAAAGGATCCACCTTCATAGATTAATACCCACGCCTGAGGGATATCCTCGTAAAAGGTGATCTCTCTTCTTGATACTATAACCATTAGGAGATAATTCGATGACTCTGCAATGTTTGCGTTTTCTCCATAAATCGTTGAATAAGCCATTCCCCATTCGATGGAGAGTTGGGCTACATTTTGTATTCTATAGAATAAGGCACATAGAGTATGAGCCATTGGATGGGTTTTCCTCCATCATGGATGAAAAGGAAATATTTGGAAAAACACTTAGCGATCTTGCATTAGAGTTGAGAACTCTTGGAAGGGCTTGATTGCAATGGAGGTCATGGATATATAAGATATACAAAATTATAAATGTGGTTCTTGCAAAAAAACTCGTTGCAGTTTGTAAAGTATTTGATACTTGTCCCGTTTTGTGAAAACAGGATGGTCTGCTTGAGAATTTCTGAATTTGAGGCAACATGACTTGATGACGGCAAGCAAAACAGTTGATGGCCGACATCACCTCTTTCCTCAAATTTTATCATTTGGATTAGTGGACTTGAATATAATTTTATAATCCTTGTTTATGTGTCTTGCTTTTGGCGAGACGATTATTCATATGAACAAGTTACAAGAAAGTGTGTACTATTCTTATGAACAATACCTGTTATGGTCACATTACGATTACAAACAAGTTATTCTCATCACTGTGTCAATGATAATAGTTTAAACATTTATAAAGGATTAGAATGCTAAAAGATATCCAAAATTTAATAATGAAATGACACTATAGTTTAAGTCATTATGGTTATTGCATGTTCTTCATTCTAAATGAAGATCGGGATCCTAGATGCTTGATCTAGAGACTTTGTAAAACCATGCCTCTTGGGCAGAATGACTAAAACTCCACATTCTGGTAAAATGGTGACATGCGAAGTAATATTGAATCTTATACATAGTGATGTATCGTATTTTGAACAAGTATTGTAAATCATTGGTTGATTGTGGACTTAAGTGAATAAGTGTATTTACTTAATGAAACATAAGTTTGAAACGATTTGAATTGCTCAATGTCACGACCCAGGATCAGGGTTAGACAAATACCAGATCTTCATCTGACATAAGCCTAACCTCGAGCTCGAAGCGCGCAGGGAATAATTTGGTAACATTACAGAACATACAAACCATACATTATTAAGGTACGCTCTTAACAGAGCTGCATACAAGTATTACAAACCAGGGGTCAAAGACCCATCAAACACCAAGCAACGGAAGCAAATAAGTTGTTCTAAACAACAAACTTAGAAAAGGGCCTAAGAGGCCATAAAGATAAGCAAACGACCCTTCCATAGATCCTAGGCTGCTGCCCGGGAACCCCAACTACTCGTAGACATCAACGTAGAAACCACCTTCAGTTGGAGTAGCTTCATCTGTAGAAAAACATCAACAAGGCTGAGTACAAGATGTACTCCGCAAGACTTAGTACAAGATGTACTCCGCAAGACTTAATAGCCTACGATACATGCTTGGTTTAGAGAGGCTTTATGTGGTTACTTTGCAAAAGCCATCTTTGTTTTGAAAACAAGTGAGAGAAGAGGCTCGTCTAATCAGAACATTTCAAAAGAGGTAAGAAGACTACACTCTAGCTCTTTAAGATTGCCTTCATCATCATCTGAACCTTTCAACTTGGAACAACCCCTCAAAGAACCCGGAGGAAGTAGTTCCAGAACACTCATTAGTTGCCAGGTTTTAACATTAGGTTATAGTTCTCTATGATCGTCACATCCGTTCCCAAGTCATCCATAACCGTGGACACGACTCTTCGAAAAGATTATTACCCTGCAGGGGTGCACAACTTTACCCACACGTACCAATCGACTCTTAATGCCAAATTATTATCCTTCTTCCTTGGAAGGCCGGCAGAGGGTGGTTGACCACGACATTTACCTTGCTTTCGCCGAGACCATGAGTCACGCCCTAAGGAGATGCCGCCGTAACGGGTCAAGTCCTGAAGTCGGTCCCTAGAGATGTGCGCAGGGTTCAAGATTATGGAGGCCGTGCCTCTCTTGTTCCCGGCCACACTTACCTACATGTATGAATGCACCTCCTCCACCTCCTTTGAGAACAACCAGAATGTATATGTCGAATGGAAAGCCCGAACTATGTGACTCATGGAATCTACTAGGCAAGTTGGTTAGTCGAGGGGGTTTCCAGGCCCCTGTGTGGTTGTACGCTCGTCTTGGTTCAAGAGGCAAGAACTCAGGTCCTAAGGGTGGCTAGCATGGGACTACAAAAACCACACCCAAAGTGGCCTCCCATACCTGCCTTAGCATGTTTATTAACCATTTCCGATCATATCTCAACATCCTATCAAACTAGGTTCATCGCATCTCCGATACATCATCTGGATGGATCGGTCTTGTAATACTGAGCATGGCTAAGCTTGACTGAAAGATGGTACTAGCAACACTCATAAGCTCAACCCTAGTTATGCTAGGAGCGGTGGATCGGTATCTTGGTGTACAAAGTAAAACATGTAGTAGATATGATACTCTATCTTAAACAAAAGACCACATTGGAATCGTATGCATACAGCGAGAATGAAATACTTTGGAAACATAGGTTCAGAATGATGGGGCTACGCTTGCCTTGTCCGTCGTTGAAACGGTACTGCTCTTCGGTGGCGTTGACTTCAGGTTCGGTCTCGGTTCCTATTCGCGAAGAACCAACACCGGAAAGAAGAAGAAACAATCAACATATGGCATATGTGCAATGCTCAAGCAAGGATGATGATATGACAAGTTAAGTTGTATTAAAATGACACCCTAAAACATGCTTGGCAATTTAAACGGGGTCCGAGGGGTCCAAACCCTAATACAGGAGAAACCCCGGATGCATATGAGAGGGGTTATTTTGTTATCCTAATTAAACTTGTCCTGTAAGTTCATTAACAATGCATGATTATGAGTCTATTGGATAGATCTCATTTTTCTAAATATTTTGGTATATTATTTGTATTTTTCTGACTTAAAATGAATTAGTTATGATTTTCCCCCCATTTTTAATCCATTTTAAATCATTTTTAAACAATTAAACATTTTTGGATATTATTAAATATCTTACAACTTGGACCCACATGTCATATATTTAATCATTTCAGAAAACCTTTCCTAAAAGATTAAACATCTTACAGGTAGGGCCCACCTGTAAGGTATTTTCATTTAATAAAATAATTACAGAAAATACTAAATAAAAGAAATGGAATAATGACATCATGATGACATCACCCATGGAGGAGCTCCCAGGTCGAGCTCGAATCCGAGGATTCCAAGCGCGCCTGGATGCACAAGTGCGCGCGTTGGATAGAGGGGGCGATGGGGAGGCGAATGGTGGTGGCGCCGCCATTTATTGGTCACCGGAGCGCGGGATTTGACGGTGGTCGGTGGCGGAAAGCAGCGGTGCACGGTGGGACGGCGAACCAGAGGGCGGGGAGGGAAGCGGAGGGGTGTGTTAGCACCGAGAGCTCACAGTGAGCACGGTAGAGGTGGCGGCGAGGCCTAGCAAGGTCGGAATCGACGGTGTCGACGATGGCCGGAGCTCGAGAGGGAGCTGTCGATTGCGGCGCCTGGGGCTTCTCCAGCTCGCACGCTTGGACGAGGTGAACGAGGACGACACGGTGGATCCAACGATGGCCTTAGCAGGGTGAGGCGAGCGCGGTAATGGCGGGACGGCGGAGCTCCTGCGAACTAGGGTTCATCGGCCAGAGGAGAAATGGGGAAGGGAAGAAGATAGGGTTCATCTGGCGGTGGGAGGGGTACTTGTAGACGCAGTCTAGGACAGTAGCGCGCATCTGCTCACAGCGGGCATCACGGCGAGGCGGGGACGGCACCGGTGTTGCCACGCAGCAGGTTCGGTCGCCGGCGGCCATCTAGCGAGAGGAGGAAGAAAAGAGAAAAGAGGGCAAAGGGGTATCGGACGGCTGCGGGCTGGCTGGGCCAGTTCTTGGGCCGTGGCAAAGGAAGGGCGTCACGCTTCTGGCGTTGCGCACGAGCAGCGAAGAGGAGAGAGAGGAAGGTGGGCTTCGGCCCAGATTAGGTTAGGGACTAGTTTTTCTTCTAGAAATCTGTTTCTGTTTTTCTATTTTCCAATTGTATTTCAATTTCTTTTCTGTTTTGTATATTTCCAAAATACAAGAACTGTTGTACACATATTAAATACTTCAGGGGCCCTTATAATCAATTTGGGATCCAAACCTTTTATAGTTTTTGAAATTCAAAACTATTTTGAATTGATTTGAGAGAGGGGAAAACTAGGGTTTTATTTTGTCTCTTGATTAGAACCAAGTGCAAATGTAATGCATGTATGCAATGCTCAGAAACATGTTGTCTATTTATTACACATAGAGGTGGTATGTTACATTCAAATGGGTTCAGAACAAAGGACGATATTGAATTAACAAGTCTCTTCGATTTGATCGACATGACTAAAGTATTCAAGTTAAGTTTAGCATAAAAGGGACTTGTGAAAGATGTTTCACAAATTATGATAATTGGACAAATTCAAACTGTGTTGAAATGTCTAAACATCACAATCATTATGTATTAGATACATATAATATAATATTATCTCTTATCGGGGTTATAGTTATCATTTAAAGTTAGAGATCAAAATAAGCAAACACTCATTTGAAATACAAAGGAACATCTAAAAAATTCGTGAAAACAACACCATAAGTGTTATGGCACGTTCGAGTTTCTGGAGATTTCGATAAGTCGAAATCATGGCGAATAAACAAGTCTTTGTAGAGCATTCTTGGGAAGCTATGAATGCATCTTCCACAAGGGGCAAACATGCTATTGTCCAAAGTTGACGTGTCTTGATGAAGATATAGGTGGAAGAAAGTAAAAGATCAAAACAAGGTATTAGACCTTACCTCCGGATCATTGAGTGGCGCAGTGAAATTTGTTTCGTGAAACCAAACTCTACGAATAGAGGAGAAACCAATGATAAGGATCATAGAGTTTCAGTGAATACTTTTACTAAAGAAAGTAGGATTCAACTATATATTCTACAAGTTCGTGGAATTATATTGTTGATTCACTTGTCATGTTTTGAACGAGACATACCTAAGAATTACAAACAAGTGTGATGGACCTAAGTACGAGAAATGAATGGTCATTGAAATCTCGTTAGTGGAATTCTCGATTTGATGGTGATCAAATAATTTTGGAATGTCCAATATTATCGAGAGGAACTAGATTTGAGTGGGAGCAAATCAGCTTGGCTAAATCATAATATGTAGCTGACATATTTTGAGTGGGAGCTAAGTGAAATCCCTGGATCTCAAACATGAATGTCATATTTGAGTGGGAGCGTGAAATCGTTCTAGGATATGTGAACGACATATGTGAATGATGTGATTGGTGTTAATAACATTTAAGTAGATAAATAAGGATGAAGTTGAAGTTATTAGACAAGAAGATCTATCGAGATAGATTAGTGAGTTTAATAAACACTAAATGTTAAATGCTTCCTGGACTTGATTCTGAAAGATGTTCAGAATGTCCTAAGCAAGATTCTGAAGAAGCTCAGGATGGAACAAGGTAAGAAAGAAGTTCTTACTATATGAAGCATTGAGTTATTATTGCAACTATGGTTGAAAGAAAGAGATGTGTTGCATCTCCTATGCCTCAGTTATAGGTTCTTCCATACAACCATGTTGTATACTAGACGTAATGTGACCCGAAGTTCTGGTTGGTAGGACAAAGTCTTAACTGTAAGAATGTGTCTTTAAGTGATTCCTGAGTTGATCACTAAACCAGAATTAAGTTTGTACTTAAATGGCAAGAAGCAAAGTAAGTGGCATAGTTGCATTTCATGCACTAGGATCTACATAGATATAGAAGTATAAAGGCTCCATTTGATGTGATGTATAATGTTATGGTAGGGCTAGTTCGCTTTTAACGTAGAATGATGTGTCCCAGGGCCCAGTGCCCATGAGAAAGCCCTCGAGGTTGATCTAAAGTCACTATAAGTTCCTGGAATCTGGCCTCGTTCTGCTGCCATGACTACAGTATATACACAAAGGATAGCAAAGTGTGTTTCGAAGTTTAGATGACAATAGTGAAAACGACCGTCATTATAAACACTAGAAACAAAGTCTCACTTTGTTGCCAAAAAAATGCTTCGACCCATTATAAGATAATGGAGTGAAAGTCAAAATTAGGAAGACATTAACGATTTGCAAAAGACATAATGATCTGGTAAAACAGAACATGGACATGACGTTTCCCATGAGCAAGCATGATCTGTAAACGCATATGGTATATGGTTTATATGAGTAAAATGCGAGCTGGATTATTTGTACTCTAGTGCAAGTGGGAGACTGAAGGAGATATGCCCTAGAGGCAAATAATAAATAGGTTTTTATTGTCATATCTCAATTAGTTTATAATAGTTTCATATTGTGCTATAACTGTGCCAAGTAGAAACATTGGTACAGGTGTGGTATGAAACAACCAAGTCCCTAGTAGCCTCTATTCATACTAGTTCGTTGGTCATGAGGATGATCTGGGTTTCAAGATCATGGGCATTTATGCCAATTGACAACGGGGTCATATCATTGGAGAATGATGTGATGGACATTCCTCGAAGGATTGCAACACAATCGTCATAAATTTATTGTTGCAACAGCTATACCTAGACTCCTTTTCCTTAGACCGTGAGCTCATATTACTCACTATTTCCCGAGGCCGCTAAGACTGCATCAACCGTTAGGAATGCATAGGGATCACATGGATATCCCTGGTCCCTCTATTGATCATTGATTTAGATCATGTCTAGAGCATTCCCGTCCGTGAGAGGATACACTTAAGGGTACGATGAGAGCGATCATTCGTAAGACGGAATCACAGTAGAGAAAGAGAAAGCCAGAAATGTTCTACAAAGAGATCCGAAGTTGTTTCGCAGAGAGATCCGAAGTTGTTCGGAGAAAGAATAAAGGAAAAGACCGGAAAAGTGTTTTCGGATAAATTAGAATTTAAATATATATTTATTATATGTTAATTGTGAATTAATATATTCTAAATAATATATAGATTAAGATATATAAAGACAACTTTTATATTAGGCCAAATCCCAGAGGGAAAAGGCCTAGAAGGAAAGCTGCAGAAAAAGGAAAAGGAAAAGGACCATGTGGGCGACGGATAAAGGCCGCCACACGGGGCAAGCGCCAGCTGGTCGCCGCCGCAGCCAGGCCGGCTCGACCCGGCCCAAGTGGGGTTCGCGGGGAGCTGCCTGACGGGCAGGCCGCCGCTGGGCCACGGCGACAGACGGCCCAAGCGGGCGAAGTGTAGAGCGGGCAGCGGACAGGCTGCCTCCGCCCGCGGGACACCACGACGGGCCAACCCACCCAGGCTGCTCGGTGCAGGACACCGCCTGGTGGGTTGCTGGCGGGCGTGGAGTGGGCCGCGCGAGGCCCACCCAGTCAGCGCCTGTCCAGTTGCTGGTTGTTGCCCCCTTTTCCTCTTGGGCTGGATTTTGGCCCATCCGGATGGACGAAAATCCTGCTGTCTTTTCTTTTTACTAATAGTCCCACATGGCTTAGCTTTTGAGAAAGGCACACCCCCTTAGGCTATATAAAGGGGTGCCATGGGTGGGATAAGACACACAATTTGGATAAGTCGTTTGGTTGACTTCCTCCTTCCCTCTCTCTCTAGCTCTTGTGACTATGGCCCCAAGTCTGGGCTGTGTGAACGAGGCACACCTGCAGTATGTCGTTGCGCTGCAGGGATTCCTAGCCGGATATCAACTTCCGCACTCTCGGCGGGATCAAGAAGCCGGAGGTCTCATCGTGCACTGGATGTGTACGATGACACAAGGCGCAACACTTGGGGCGCTTAAATGTCGTGAGCCGGAGCTGCTACACGATGAACTTGAAGAAGGAGCAAGGGGTGACCTGCGAGGAGCTTCACGACCTTGAGGTCGGCTACGAGTACGACTACTTCAACCATGTTCCCCGCGGAACGTTAACCGCGTACGGTCTACAAGGGTATGTATTCTATACGCATTGGTCGTTACCACATTACTACATATATAGATCCTAGGCAGTTTTGGGGTTCCCACGTAGGAATTTTTTTGTTTTCTGCTGCGGATCCCCTTCGCCAATGTCATTGGATGTGTGTTCTTTTCATGAATCACAGCTAGAGTCATTGCATGTGTGTTCTTTCACAAACCACATAAGGATCCACCAGTGTCATCGGATGTGTGTCCTTTTCATGAACAACAGCCAGAGTCATTGCATGTTTGTTCTTCTCACAAACCACACATGGATCCACTAGTGTCATTGCATGTCTGCTCTTTTCATTAACCACAGCTAGAGTCATTGCATGTCTGTTCTTTCCACAAACCACACATGGATTCAGCAGTGTCATTGCATGTGTGTTATTTTCATGAACCACACCCAATGTCATTGGATGTGTATTCTTTTCATGAACCATGGCTAGAGTCATTGCATGTGTGTTCTTTCCACAAACCACACATGGATCCACCAGTGTCATTGCATGTGTTTTCTTTTGATGAACCACAGCCAGAGTCATTACATGTTTGTTCTTCCCACAAACCACACATGGATCCACTAGTGTCATTGCATGTTTGTTCTTTTCATGAACCACAGTTGGAGTCATTGCATGTCTGTTCTTTCCACAAACGACACATGGATCCACCAGTGTCATTGCATGTGTGTTCTTTTCATGAACCACAACCAGTGTCATTGCATGTCTATTCTTTCCACAAACCACACATGGATCCACCAGTGTCATTGCATGTGTGTTCTTTTCATGAACCACAGCCAGATTCATTGCATGTCTGTTCTTCCACAAATCATACATGGATCCACCAGTGTCACTGGATGTGTTTTATTTTCATGAACCATAGCTAGAGTCATTGCACGTCTATTCTTCCCACAAACCACACATGGATCCACTAGTGTCATTGCATGTCTGTTCTTTTCATGAACCACAACTAGATTCATTGCATGTCTGTTCTTTCCACAAACCACACATGGATCCACCAGTGTCATTGCATGTGTGTTCTTTTGATGAACCACACCCAGTCTCATTGCATGTCTGTTCTTTCCACAAACCACACATGCATCCACCAGTGTCATTGCACGCGTGTTATTTTCGTGAACCACACCCAGTGTCATTGCATGTGTTTTCTTTTCATGAACCACAACCAGAGTCATTGCATTTCTGTCCTTCCTACAAACCACAGCCAGAGTCATTGCATGTCTGCTCTTTCCACAAATCACACATGGATCCACCAGTGTCATTGGATATGTGTTCTTTTCATGAACAATAGCTAGAGTCATTGCATGTCTATTCTTTCCACAAACCACATATGGATCCAGTAGTGTCATTGGATGTGTGTTCTTTTCATGAAATCGAGCTCAGTCATTGCATGTGTGTTCTTCTCACAAACCACATATGGATCCACCAGTGTCCTTGCATGTCGATTCTTTTCATGAACCACAGCTAGAGTCATTGCATGTGTGTTCTTCTCACAAACTACATAAGGATCCACCAGTATCACTGGATGTGTGTTCTTTTCATGAACCACAGCTAGAGTCATTGCATGTCTGTTCTTTTCACAAACCACACCTGGATCCACCAGTGTCACTAGATGTGTGCTCTTTCATGAACCACAACTACAGTCCTTGCATGTATGTTCTTTCCACAAACCACACATGGATCCACCAGTGTCATTACATGTGTGTTCTTTAAATGAACCACAACTAGAGTCATTGCATGTGTGTTCTTCTCAAAAACGACATAAGGATACACCCAGTTTCATTGGATGTGTGTTCTTTTCATGAACCACAACTAGAGTCATTGCACGTCTGTTCTTCTCACAAATCACACATGGATCCACCAGTGTCATTGCATGTCAGTTCTTTTCATGAACCACAGCTAGAGTCAGTGCATGTATGTTCTTCTCACAAACCACGCATGGATCCACCAGTGTCATTGCATTTCTGTTCTTTTCATGAACCACAACTAGAGTCATTGCATGTCTATTCTTTCCACAAACCACACGTGGATCCACCGGTGTCATTGCATGTCTGTTCTTTCCACAAACCACACATGGATCCACCAGTGTCATTGCATGTGTGTTCTTTTCATGAACCACACCAGTGTCATTGCATGTGTGTTCTTTTCATGAACCACAACTAGAGTCATTGTGTGTCTGTTCTTCCCACAAACCACACATGGATCCACCAGTGTCACTGGATGTGTTTTCTTTTCATGAACCACGACCAGAGTCATTGCATGTCTGTTCTTCCCACAAACCACACATGGATCCACCAGTGTCATTGCATGTCTGTTCGTGTCATGAACCACATCTAGTGTCATTGCATGTCTGTTCTTTTCACAAATCACACATGGATCCACCAGTGTCATTGCATGTGTGTTCTTTTGATGAACCACACCCAGTGTCATTGCATTTATTCTTTCCACAAACCACACATGGATCCACCAGTGTCATTGCATGTGTGTTGTTTTCATGAACCACACCCAGTCTCATTGCATGTGTTTTCTTTTCATGAACCACAA
>OU342746.1:162524985-162758983 GCA_910589775.1 Avena eriantha | reverse complement strand
AGTCATTGCATGTCTGTTCATTCCACAAACCACATAAGGATCCACCAGTCTCATTGGATGTGAGTTCTTTTCATGAACCACACCCTGTGTCATTGCATGTCTGTTCTTTCCCCAAACCACACATGGATCCACCAGTGTCTTTGCATGTGTGTTCTTTTCATGAACCACATCCTGTGTCATTGCATGTGTTTTCTTTTCATGAACCATAGCCAGAGTTATTGCATGTCTGTTCTTTCCACAAACCACACATGGATCCACCAGTGTCATTGCATGTCTGTTTTTTTCACAAACCACAACTAGAGTCATTGAATGTTGTTCTTTCCACAAACCACACATCGATCCACCAGTGTCATTGCATGTGTGTTGTTTTCACAAATCACAACTAGAGTCATTGCATGTCCGCTCTTTCCACAAACCACATAAGGATCCACAAGTGGCATTGCATGTTTGTTCTTTCAATGAACCACAGCTAGAGTCATTGCATGTCTGTTCTTTCCACAAACCACACATGGATCTAGCAGTGTCATTGCATGTGTGTTCTTTTCATGAACCACACTTAGTGTCATTACATGTCTGTTCTTTCCACAAACCACACATGGATCCACCAGTGTCATTGCATGTGTGTTCTTTTCATAAACTACAACCAAGGTCATTGCATGTGTGTTCTACTCACAAACCACATAAGGATACACAATTGTCATTGGATGTGTTTTATTTTTATGAACCACACCCAGTGTCATTGCATGTGTGTTCTTCTAACAAACCACACATGGATCCACCTGTGTCATTGCATGTCTATTCTTTTCATGAACCACACCTAGAGTCATTGCATATCTGTTCTTTCCACAAACCACACATGGATCCAGCAGTGTCATTGCATGTGTGTTCTTTTCATGAACCACACCCAGTGTCATTGCATGTTTGTTCTCTCCACAAAGCACACATGGATCCACCAGTGTCATTGCTGCCTCAGGTTCACAAACCACACATGGATCCACCAGTGTCATTGCATGTCTGTTCTTTTCATGAACCACAGCTACAGTCATTGCATGTATAGTCTTTCCCCAAACCACACATAGATCCACCAGTTTCATTGAATATGTGTTCTTTTCATGAAGCACACATAGATCCACCAGTGTCATTGCATGTCTGTTCTTTCCACAAACCACACATGGATCCACTAGTGTCATTGCATTTGTGTTCTTTTCTTGAACAACACCTAGTGTCATTGCATGTGTTTTCTTTTCATGAACCACAGCCAGAGTCATTGCATATATGTTCTTCCCACAAACCACACATGGATCCACCAGTGTCACGGCATGTCTATTCTTTTCATGAACCACAACTAGAGTCATTGCATGTCTGTTCTTTCCACAAACCACATTTGGATCCACCGGTGTCATTGCATGTGTGTTCTTTTCATGAACCACAGCTAGAGTCATTGAATGTCTGTCCTTCTCATAAACCACACATCGATCCACCAGTGTCATTGCATGTCTGTTCCTTTCATGAACCACAGCTAGAGTCATTGCATGTTTGTTCTTTCCACAAACCACATAAGGATCCACTAGTGTCATTGGATGTGTGTTCTTTTCATGAACCACACCCAGTGTCATTGCATGTCTGTTCTTTCCACAAACCACACATGCATCCACAAGTGTCATTGCATGTGTGTTCTTTTCATGAACCACATCCTGTGTCATTGCATGTGTTTTCTTTCATGAACCATAGCTAGAGTCATTGCATGTATGTTCTTACCACAAACCACACATGGATCCACTAGTGTCATTGCATGTCTGTTCTTTTCATGAACCACAACTAGAGTCATTGCATGTCTGTTCTTTCCACAAACCACACATGGATCCACCAGTGTCATTGCATGTGTGTTCTTTTCATGAACCACATCATGTGTCATTGCATGTGTTTTCTTTTCACGAACCATAGCCAGAGTCATTGCATGTATGTTCTTTCCACAAACAACACATGGATCCACCAGTGTCATTGCATGTCTGTTCTTTTCACAAACCACAACTAGAGTCATTGAATGTTTGTTCTTTCCACAAACCACACATCGATCCACCAGTGTCATTGCATGTGTGTTGTTTTCACAAATCACAACTAGAGTCATTGCATGTCCGCTCTTTCCACAAACCACATAAGGATCCACAAGTGTCATTGCATGTCTATTCTTTTCATGAACCACAGCTAGAGTCATTGCATGTATGTTCTTTCCACAAACCACACATGGATCCACCAGTGTCATTGCATGTGTGTTCTTTTCATGAACCACACCTAGTGTCATTGCATGTCTGTTCTTTCCAGAAACCACACATGGATCCACCAGTGTCATTGCATGTGTGTTCTTTTCATAAACTACAGCCAAGGTCATTGCATGTGTGTTCTACTCACAAACCACATAAGGATACACAATTGTCATTGGATGTGTTTTCTTTTATGAACCACACCCAGTGTCATTGCATGTGTGTTCTTATAACAAACCACACATGGATCCACCTGTGGCATTGCATGTCTATTCTTTTCATGAACCACACCTAGAGTCATTGCATATCTGTTCTTTCCACAAACCACACATGGATCCACTAGTGTCATTGCATGTCTGTTCTTTTCATGAACCACACCCAGTGTCATTGCATGTCTGTTCTCTCCACAAACCACACATGGATCCACCAGTGTCATTGCTGCCTCAGGTTCACAAACCACACATGGATCCACCAGTGTCATTGCATGTCTGTTCTTTTCATGAACCACAGCTACAGTCATTGCATGTATGGTCTTTCCCCAAACCACACATAGATCCACCAGTGCCATTGCATATCTGTTCTTTTCATGAACCACACCCAGTTTCATTGCATGTCTGTTCTTTCCACAAACCACACATGGATCCACTAGTGTCATCGCATGTGTGTTCTTTTCTTGAACAACACCTAGTGTCATTGCATGTGTTTTATTTTCATGAACCACAACCAGAGTCATTGCATATATTTTCTTCCCAGAAACCACACATGGATCCACCAGTGTCAGTGCATGTCTATTCTTTTCATGAACCACAACTAGAGTCATTGCATGTCTGTTCTTTCCACAAACCACATTTGGATCCACCGGTGTCATTGTATGTTTGTTCTTTTCATGAACCACAGCTAGAGTCATTGAATGTCTGTTCTTCTCACAAACCACACATAGATCCACCAGTGTCATTGCATGTCTGTTCTTTTCATGAACCACAGCTAGAGTCATTGCATGTCTGTTCTTTCCACAAACCACATAAGGATCCACCGGTGTCATTGGATGTGTGTTCTTTTCATGAACCACACCCAGTGTCATTGCATGTCTATTCTTTCCACAAACCACACACGGATCCACCAGTGTCATTGCATGTGTGTTCTTTTCGTGAACCACATCCAGTGTCATTACATGTGTTTTCTTTTCATGAACCATAGCCAGAGTCATTACATGTATGTTCTTACCACAAACCACACATGGATCCACTAGTGTCATTGCATGTCTGTTCTTTTCATGAACCATAACTAGAGTCATTGCATGTCTGTTCTTTCCACAAACCACACATCGATCCACCAGTGTCATTGCATCAGTGTTCTTTTCACAATCCACAGCTAGAGTCATTTCATGTGTGTTCTTTCCACAAACCACATAAGGATCCACCAGTGTGACTGGATGTGTGTTCTTTTCATGAACCACAGCAAGAGTCATTGCATGTCTGTTCTTTTCACAAACCACAACTAAAGTCATTGCATGTCTGTTCTTTCCACACACCACATATGGATCCACCAGTGTCATTGCATGTGTGTTCTTCCCACAAACCACGCATGGATCCACCAGTGTCATTGCATGTCTTTTCTTTTCATTAACCACACCGAGTGTCATTGCATGTATGTTCTTCCCACAAACCACATAAGGATCCACCGGTGTCATTGCATGTCTGTTCTTTTCATGAACCACAGCTAGAGTCATTGCATGTCCGTTCTTTCCACAAACCACATATGGATCCACCAATATCATTGGATGTGTGTTATTTTCATGAACCATACCAAGAGTCATTGCATGTCTGTTCTTTTCACAAACCACATAAGGATACATCAGTGTCATTGGATGTGTGTTCTTTTCATGAACCACACCCAGTGTCGTTGCATGTGTGTTCTTCTCACAAACCACACATGGATCCACTAGTGTCATTGCATGTCTGTTCTTTTCACAAACCACAGCTAGAGTTATTGCATGTCTGTTATTTCCACAAACCACATATGGATCCACCAGTGTCACTAGATGTGTGTTATTTTCATGAACCACAGCTTGAGTCATTTGATGTGTGTTCTTTTCATGAACCATAACTAGATTCATTGGATATGTGTTCTTTTCATGAACCACAACTAGAGTCATTGGATGTGTGTTCTTTTCATGAACCACAGATAGAGTCATTGCATGTGTTTTCTTTTCACAAACCACATAAGGATCCACCAGTGTCATTGGATGTGTATTATTTTCATGAACCACACCCAGTTTCATTGCATGTGTGTTCTTCTCACAAACCACACATGGATCCACCAGTGTCATTGCATGTCTTCTCTTTTCAGGAACCACACCAGTGTCATTGATTGTCTATTATTTCCACAAACCACACATGGATCCACTAGTGTCATTGCATGTGTGTTCTTTTCATGAACCACAGCCAGAGTCATTGCATGTGTGTTCTTTTCAAAAACCAGATCTAGAGTTATTGCACGTGTGTTCTTTTCATGAACCACAACTAGAGTCAATGAATGTGTGTTCTTCCTACAAACCACACATGGATCCACGAGAGTAATTGTATTGCATGTTCTTTTCATAATCCACAGTTAGAGTCATTGCATGTGTGTTCTTTTCACAAACCACATATTACTAGTGTCATTGCATGTGTGTTCATCTCATAAACCACATATGGATCCTAACCTTAGGAGAGCCCTAACCTTAGCCCCCCAATGGTGTCCGTTAGACCGAGTCTTCTAGAAGGCACGCCCTAACACAGTTGTTCTGCATGACGATTATTACATACCGTTCTATTGGGGTGCTTGGACGATTGGGATGGTCTTAGTGAGAGCGATCCGCGAGTAGGCTGTTATGCGACATGATTGGCCACGCTTGCTGCCCGCTTGCTCTAGACAAACTGGCAACACCAGGCGCTCCCCTGTTGCGAGTGTCACGACTCATGAGTTCAGTGGGCCATATTCCAGTGTCACGTCCCCATTAGTTCTTTTCCTCCCCGTACTTCTCTTCCTTCCCCTCGAAGCCACTTTCCTATTGGGTTTGCAGCATAGAAAACAAAAAATCTCCTACGATGGGAACCATACGCCAAGATCTATCTACTAGATACAAGCAACGGGTGGATATACATCCATAGAGAACTTACCCTCAAAGACAACAAAGCTTTGTTAACGAGTTGGAACTCGTGGATGATGTAGTAATACACTTGTCGATCTCAAGATCGTGATGATGTCCAGCAGGTCCGGCTCCAGCACGTCCATCAGATCCAGCAAGTCCAGCACCACCAAGTCCAGCACCACAAAGCAGCGGTGCATCCGTGATCGCACACACGTTCGGTACCCCGACAACCTCCGTCCCTTGCTCCAGCAAAGCAGCGGAAGCAGCAACTCCTTTCCAGATAAAGCAACCGGGAACATGTATCTCGCTAATCCGAGACCATGAGGAATAACTAGAGGGGGAGAGAGATCCTTCACGAGGAGGTGTATGTTGTGAGGAGAAGAGGGGGGCCTTTTATAGGGAAGAGGGGGGCAACCAAGGTCCATGGCGTGGCAGCCATGGTGGTGCCCCTACATCTTCCATCATTCATGTGGTGGATGCTCCACTCACATAAATATGCCTCCACTCACACTTCCACTCACATGCATTAAATTTCCACCAAATTTAATGCAAGCTCTCATTAAATAAAACTATTTTATTTATTTTATTCAGAATTTTGTTAATTAATTTAATTAACAAACATTCACATAAAACCCCCTGCAACATTTCAATATCACATGCAGAACCAATTTCAGCAATTTCACCCGAAATAATTTCGGTGTCTATTGAAATAATTCTAACGCTTTCTTAAAACTTTATCGGAAACATATTTGCTCCTAAATGCTTCCGGTATCCCTTAAATGTGTCACCCTACGGTTTGCGAATAATGCAGACATGATCGAGACCCCTCTCCGATCAATAATCAACAGTGGGACCTGGAGATCCGTACTGACTCCCACATATTCAATGATGACTCTTGTGATCGTGTGAACCTTTAACGTCGTAACTAAATCCCTTTGTCTCGTGATATATTACATGTCCGAGATTCGATCATCGGCATCAAATACCTAGTTTGATCTCGTTACCGACATGCACTCTTTTCTTGTTCCCGTGATATAACATTCTAGTGATCACATCACTTGCTTGCAAGCTATTTCAATGTGATATCACCGAGAGGGCCCAGAGTATATCTATCTGTCATCGGGATGGACAAATCCCACTCTTGATCCATGAGCCTCAACATAACACCTTCGTAGCACTGAACCCACCTTTATAGTCACCCTGTTATGGTGTGACGTTTGATGTTATCAAGATACTCTTCCAGTGTTAGCAATTAACATGATCTCATGGTCTAAGGACGAAGATTACTTCGTATGATGTTATAGAAATATAAACATAATGACTCTGATCATAATGCTATACTTAGGATGAATGTTCGTCACATCATTCCACCAATGTTGTGACCTCATTATTAATGACATACAATGTCCATGATCAGGAAACCTTGATCATCTTGTTAATCAACGAGCTAGTTTATAAGAGAGGCATAACTAGGAACTTTCCTTTTGTTTATTCAACACACATGTATTAACAGTTCCAAATTAATACAATTATAGCATGCAAAATAAACATTTATCATAAACAAGGAATAAGATAATAACCACTTTATTATTGCCTCTCGGGAATATTCCCTTCAGTCTCCCACATGCACTAGAGTCAATAATCTAGTTTGAAAAACTTTGCGTATTGAACACCTATGGCTTTCTAGTGTTGCATATACATGATTTCTAGTGGTTAACATAATCTCTGGCTTTGACAATTTCAAGTCCGTGTGTATTTGCATATCTTTACGTCTCTA
Organism: Avena eriantha; assembly: GCA_910589775.1. Lineage (NCBI taxonomy): Eukaryota > Viridiplantae > Streptophyta > Magnoliopsida > Poales > Poaceae > Avena > Avena eriantha. The sequence goes on along the minus strand of OU342746.1, from coordinate 162,751,812 downwards.
CGTATCACTCATTCTCAAATGAGATGGCATTGTATAAATTTGGTCCTTTGGTGAGACCTTTAGTTCGTTCGGGTTAAAAAATCTTGATATTATTGTGATACAGTATATCTTCATAGTATTAGCCCACTTTGAACCACACCTAGTTTGATAACAAACTACTTAACACAAATGCCCTCCTTTGCTGCTACTATAGCAGTAATATACTTAGCCTTTTGTTGTAGTATCCGTCACAATGTCTCAACTTTGGAACTCATCCAAATCCATCATGGAACATCCTTTCCATTACATTGTGCCACCCATAGTCTAAATTGAGCTAAATTTAATTTGTGTCTTGTGACAAAACTACTATCAATGTAACACTTTACAATGAACTACCTTTAACTATTTGTCACTTATACATGATATATTCTTAGTTCTTCTAAAGCTCATAAGAATATCTTTACTATCGTCCAATGATCATCTTATGAATCATTCTGGTATGTGCTCATAACATTTAGAGCATAGGACATATCTGGATATATACATATCATGGTATAATCGATCAAAATATTCATGTGATTTTACTCACCAAGTGTTGAAACATTTGAATCTTGATACAATCCTTTCCATGCAGTAAGAACCTTTCTTCTTGTTTCCATATTGAACCCTTTCAATATCTCATATATGTACGTCTGGCATAACCATATTAGCACCTCAATCTATCCATATAGACATTGATGCCAAATATTCCGGTTTTGCCCAAGTCTTTCGTCGAAATCCTATTTTAATGAAATTCTTAACTTGTGTCAATAAAAGATACATCATTTCCAATCAACAATATGTACTCTGCATAATGTATTGGAAATTTGTCTCAGCGCTCCCACTTAATTTCTTGCAAATACAAGCATCTTCATCATCTCTGATGAAATTAAACTCTTTTAACATTTTCATCATGGTGAAGATTCCAACTCCGCTATGCTCACTTCAACTATTGAAGTTTGCATGCCCTTTTAGCACCCTTTGAATTAACAAAAACCCTTTAGACCGTGTCATGTACACGTCCTAGGTAACCATTCTATTAGAGGAATCTTGTTTTGTTTATTCAACTACCATATACCAAATTATATGTAGTGGTTGCTACATTAATCCGTCAAGACTAAATATCACTATGAAAGATCAAATCTTGTCATAGTCAACTCCTTGAACATTGCCGTAAACTTCTTTCCGACATGTCGACTATTTCATAGATGTTAAACATCCATGTCTATTTATTTATAGATCCAAACATGACCGATAGGCTTCCCGCCTTTCCGGAGGGTCTTCCAAGTTCAGAAACTTGATTTCTCGTGTATGGATACTATCACGGATTCTATGACTTCTAGTCATTTTATGGAGTCAGGGCCCATCATCGCTTCTTTGCATGTAGTCGGTTCATTATTGTCAAAACAATAACAACTTCGGTTTCAAATCTTACTATTTGATTCTTACCGACCCACATGGTTCAATAGGAACTCTAATCTCCAAGATCACACCCTTTGTAATCACGGGAGCCATGAGCATAGTGGCCGCCACTGGGACACTTTATGGCGCTGCGCTACTTAGCACATATAGCTAAGGTTCAACAACCTTATCAAAGTTCTATTGTCCTCCCACTTAACTTTTCACGAAAAATTCCTTCTCAAGAAACTTGACGTTCAAAGCGACAAACTCTTTTGTCCTCGGTGTTATGGAGGAATTCCCAGCGAATTCTTTTGGATAACCTACAAAGACGTGCTTGCACGACTTTGGTTGTAAACATTTTACTTATGCATAGCATACCAAAATTTAAGAAAAGACAATTTGGGTTTTATCCCAAACCATAACTCATATGGTGTCATTTCAACGGATCACGATGGTGCTCTTTTCAGTGTAAAAGCGGTAGTCTCTAAAGCTTTAATCCTTAAAACATAATGGCAATTTTATAAATGACACCTTTGATCTTACCATGTCAAACAAGGTTTGATTTGGTCTCTCGAACATACCATACTCCTATGGTTTACCGGGAAGTGCAAATTCATGGAACAATTCCTGAAATCTTAGGTGTTTTGCTAAACCTGTAACTCAAATATCTTCCTTTATGATCAAATCATAAACTCTATTATTTTCTTGTTACAATGATTTTTCACTTCATCTTGAAAGTCTTTGAACAATTTTCAAATGTTTCATACTTCTTCCTAATTAAGTAAATATATAGATATATTCACTTCAATTTCTGGAGAAAGCATATGAAGCAAAAAGATCCATCGCATATGGCTACACATAATGGACTATATACATCAACATGCATAAGATCCAATAAGTTAGTCATTCGTTCCTCTTTGGCCTATGGACGGAGTTTCAATTATCTAGAGGAAAGTTTCACAAGCGTCAATTGATCAAAATCACATGACTCCAAAAATCCATCATCATGGAGTTTCTTCATGTTTACTTTCCAATATAATTCAAATAGCGATGTCACTTCATAAGTGATCTTCCAATCATTTGTCTTATGACATTTTAGCAATAATGTTTATGGATGTGATTTCTCCAACTAGACTTGTAAAAGTTCATCCATCCTTTATGGAATACGGTAATTATTTGGAAAACCATTATTCTCGTAATACCGGAACAAAATAACAATTATTAAAACAAATCTTGAAGACTAGGTTTGACACAACGAAAACGCAATAACACTTTATTTGTTTTCGATGAACATCATCACTTATGCTCTTGCCAGTTACTAAGGCTGTTGCAGTTCATGAATTGTGTTGTTCTGTATGACACACCAACCAATTCGGTATCAAATACCTTATAACAACATTGTTAACAAGCAAGGAATACAACCATAACATGTATATCTTCTATATACCTAAGTTGGACATATCCAACCTTTTCTTTTCTGCCAATTTTTTATAGATTCTCTTTCAACAATTCCTTTTCTTTTAAAAGAATCTATCAACATCAATAGTGGTGTCATTCACATGACACATAGTAAAAAGTGTATATAGTCAAATACTAATACCTTTGGACTTGCACTTTGAAGTGGATCACCATCATCAAATCTTTGGTGTTCTTTCAAAAATCCATTCTTTAGTAATCTATTAGTGTAGTAAACATTTTACCTACATCTTCTATTCATCCTTATCATGAAAACTTTCATGATCAAGCTATTATTGCCTATAAGGAAGAATCGCGAGTATAATGTCAGTTCCCAAAACCTTTTTGGGAGATCCGGATGCCTTGCATCTCCATCCTTCACAAATTCTCATACAATATGAGAACATGTATTTTGCTAAATTATACTCTATCATAATGCAACCAAAAACATTGTTTCATATATCACAATATCTTCCACACATGATGGTTTCTGAAACAATTTTTCAGCTCCTAGATAATCTTGATATTAAAACAACTTTTGAATATCAATAATCATGGAGGCAAACATGATACTTTAGATACTAACATTGGAATTCTTACTCTTGATTTAATACTACTTATTAAACTTCATGGAGTAAATAGAGTTTGCTGAAAGTTTGCAATAGGACTTCTAAACTTTAAATTGACATTCAAAACAATACAATACCAGTTTGTAAAGTAAATATCCAGAATTCTATAGTTCTATTATCTCAATTAAAACTAAGCATAAGGTAGTGAACAAATTATGCAAATTCACTTCGATTTAGTTTATGACAAATTGAGTTCGACTAATTCAAATTAGAAATGAACTCCCACTAAAAAACGACATCCCTCGTGCCTTTTTGGTGATTACATGAACCAAATCCACTACACCAAGTCCGATCATCACGTGAGTCGGTGTAGCTTCAAATGCGAGCATCAATATGGGCATCACATCAACTATATGACTCATCCTTAACCTTTCGGTTCGTGTTCCGAGGCCATGTTTGTACATGCTAGGCTCGCCAAGTAAGAACCTTAGTATTCGCGTGTGTAAAACTGTCTTACACCCGTTGTATGAAAGCGTAGAGTCGAGTACACCCGATCATCACGTGATGTCTTGAAACACGATCCATAGAACGGTGCATACTTAAGGAAGAACACATTTTATCTTGATATTTAAATGAGGGATCATCTTATAATGCCCATCATACGTGTAAGATGCAAACATCATACGTGTAAAGTGGAATGATATGGTCCATGCATTTGATCACCATCATGTGCATCGTGGTATGATCTCTATCATTCCTTTGTGTGTAAGGCAAAGGTCTATGGAACTTACATGTTAGGTGTGTTGTAAGGGTATCTACCATACATCTACTTACCACATTACCATATCAAGACACTAGCCCAACAACGATCTAAACTAGATGCCTCTAATTTATCCATTGCAAGTTTTACGTGGCTTAGGGCTTTCAGAGATAGAACCGGTCTTACCTACGAACATGGAACCGCAACGAGGATAACCAAGTTATTAGCAACTCGTTGTAAATTAGATATTGACTATAGTAGGAGAGACAGACACCCCCCAGCCGCTTATGCAAAACTAGTTGCAAGTCAGTTGTGGAACCGGTCTCATGTGTGATGACATGTAAGGTTGGTCCGGGCCGCTTCATCCCACTATGCCACCAATATCCAAAATACATAGAAGATGCAATAACATGATCATCATCGCCCACATATAAACATATGTGTACTACCCGTGCAAAGCACCTACACATAGATCAGGCTCTGATACCACTGTTGGGTTCACAACATAGAAAACAAAAAAATTCCTACGATGGGAACTATACGCCAAGATCTATCTACTAGATACAAGCAACGGGTGGATATACATCCATAGAGAACTTACCCTCGAAGACAACAAAGCTTTCTTAACAAGTTGGAACTCGTGGATGATGTAGTCGTACACTTGCCGATCTCAAAATCGTGATGAAGTCCAGCAGGTCTGGCTCTAGCACGTCCATCAGATCCAGCTCCAGCAAGTCCATCACCACCAAGTCCAGCACCGCAAAGCAGCGGTGCATCCGTGATCGCGCACACGTCCGGTACCCCGACAACCTCCGTCCCTCGCTCCAGCAAAGCAGCGGAAGCGGCAACTCCTTTCTAGATAAAGCCACCGGGAACATGTATCTCGCTAATCCGAGACCATGGGGAATAACTAGAGGGGGAGAGAGATCCTTCACGAGGAGGTGTATGTTGTGAGGAGGAGAGGGGGCCTTTTATAGGGAAGAGGGAGGGGCAACCAAGGGCCATGGTGTGGCAGCTATGGTGGGGCCCCCACCTCTTCCATCATTCATGTGGTGGATGCTCCACTCACATAAATATGCCTCCACTCACACTTCCACTCACATGCATTAAATTTCCACCAAATTTAATGCAAGCTCTCATTAAATAAAACTATTTTATTTATTTTATTCAGAATTTTGTTAATTACTTTAATTAACAAACATTCACATAAAACCCCTGCAACATTTCAATATCACATGCAGAACCAATTTCAGCAATTTCACCCGAAACAGTTTCGGTGTCTATTGAAATAATTCCAGCGCTTTCTTAAATCTTTATCTGAAACATATTTGCTCCTAAATGGTGCCGGTATCCCTTAAGTGTGTCACCCTATGGTTCGCAAATAATGTAGACATGATCGAGACCCCTCTCCGATCAATGATCAGCAGCAGGACCTGGAGATCTGTATTGAGTCCCACATATTCAACGATGACTCTTGTGATCGTGTGAACCTTTAACGTCGTACCCTAAATCCCTTTGTCTCATGATATATTACATGTCCGAGATTCGATCATCAGCATCAAATACCTAGTTTGATCTCGTTACCGACATGCACTCTTTTCTTGTTCTCGTGATATAACATTCTAGTGATCACATCACTTGCTTGCAAGCTATTTCAATGTGATATCACCGAGAGGGCCCAGAGTATATTTATATGTCATCGGGATGGACAAATCCCACTCTTGATCCATGAGCCTCAACATAACACCTTCGTAGCACTGAACCCACCTTTATAGTCACCCTGTTACGGTGTTGTAGCACCCCGGAAAAACCACTACTAGAAAATCGCTTGTGGTTTTTATTTTTCTGCCTCATCGTAACTTGTTCATCATGCTCATCATGCCACATTTCATGGAACTTATAAATAAATTTTTGTATTTAAATTACATCACTTGTGTTGCGTTCTTGATATTTGTATTTGATATTTTTTGTTTGTCTCTCTCCCTCTCTATTTGCCCTCTCTATTTTTTTACTTCTAGTTGGTGCCATTGACATGGAACCATAATGTCCAATTTCTTCTTGCTTGAGTCTTGTTATTTTAATTTGACAAAAAATGTCCAAATTGTTTTGGGGGCATGTCTTTTAAATCCTTTCCACCTACGAATATGCTACCACCTTTTGTCCATTTGATCTTCCCTAAATCTACCACATATGGGACATGGATTCTTTTATTAGATTTGTGTTTGAATCATGTCCATGTGCATTTGTGTGGATCCCATTCATATATGGCCACCTACCATACACTCTAGTGATTTGCGCTCTCTCTATCATCTATATGCTTGTGCCATATACATTCTTTTTTTCATATAGCACATGCCTTTCCTTTTTCTAGTGCCACATGCACTAATACACTCCTATCTCTAATTCTATCACACATCCACACACTAACTACCTAGCTAGATATAGTTAATCTAAAATCCTACCATGTGTATAGTTTGATCACACACACACTCCTAATCTACACCCGAGCCAAGCACCATGTGCTTTCCCCCTCTGCCCTCTTCGACCATGAGATAATCAACCAACTGGCCTCTTAGTGCAACCGAATCATATCAAGTGGACAAGCCAGCCAGCCCACTGTTTTTCTTCTCGGTCAGCTCCTGCACGTGATCACCCTAGCGACCATGCCGTGCACATGCTCCTCTCTCCCTGCCTTTTTCTCCCTGGCCAAAAACAGCGGCACCACGCAACGCAACCTCCCTCCAACCACTATGTCCTATCCTCAGGCCGATGCCCCTTCTTCCTTCCTCCTATCTACTTCTCCTCCACGCCAAGAAATCCAAGCCATCGCCGTCCCTTGTCGCTGCCGCAGCTCACCCTGGCCTCGGTGACCCTCGCTGCGACGACCGCCACCACGTCGCCTGGAACGCCCCACCGATGTCAAGATCTTCGTCTCGAGCTCCTAGACACAGAGGTTGCCGCTGCAACAGCCGGAAACCGACGCTGCTCACCATCGTCTCTGCTTCCTCTCCGCACCTCGCTCGGCCTGGCGCGGCCAGCTACCGGCACTAGGTGAGCCTCACCGCCTTCCTCCATATCCTCTGTAACGCCTCTGCACAGCAGCTGCTCGCCGCGCACGGCACCGACGCATGCGCACCGCAATCTGGACGTGCGAGACAACAATAGACACTATCGCTGATCCACTATTCTTCGTATTTTACCAGCGCATCTGCACATTTACCGACGATGTGTCCTTGACGAAAACCATCTCGTATGTGCCCTCTTCCAGCAGGAGCAATCGGTGACCCAAACGGAGCTCTTAATCAATCGCCATGGTCTCCCAAAGTTGTCCCCTTCTCTCTGATAGAATTCGGTCAGATGCGATAGCTAGTGGCGTGGAAACCCCTCTATTTGTAGCTTCCTCTTGTCCGCCTCATTGCTGTTCCGGTGCATATTTTCAATCTCAGATGTCCTCCTATGCCCATAAACTCCTAGCCATAGACAAAAATCAAAATAGTGGAGTAAGCCACTTGGAATCATCCGTCAAAGTCGCGATGACCTTGCAGTTTGTTGTCTGTCGATTTTGTTTCAGTAACATGTCTACTTGTCGCCTCTGTTCATAGCAATATCTTGGCCACCCTAGTCCATATTCTGCTAATATAGGCATGGAATATTATTTCTGGTTGTCCCAGCTTTGTATCGCATCAAACCACACGCATATTGGATCTCCAAGATGCTTGCTATCTTCCTCACAATATCTCCTGATCTCAGCCTTTTTCTGACAGTCTAACACCGATGGAACTTCCTCTGTTCTTCGTATTTTACCGACCAGCTCAGTCCTCCTTCTGGCGAGATCTTCAACTAAACACGTATAGGAAACTACCAGCTTTCTTTAGCATCAAACGCTGTTCAATTCGAAGCAGAAACGAACTCGTAATCATCCGACGAATATCGCTCCGCCTCACTGTTTGCATCCGTCAGTTTACGTCCATGTTTTTTCCATTTTTCGTCAGAGCTGAAACCTGACATGATATGTTTAAAAGAGGCATGCGATAGCTCCTATACACGCACTCCACACCATTCCTTTGGTTGGTTCATCTTTCTCTCTACCGATTGATCATGAGATCAATTCCCTTTTGCCTCGTAGTTTATTCATTTATTTTGTTCTTATGTCCCTGCTATCTGCTGCTCCATTGTTCAAATTCAGCGGGTCAACCATTTTTATCACCACCTCGATCTCAGCCCATTGGCTAACCTCCTTTTGAATCCAACAAGCACCCATAGGTCAAATCTTCATATGAGCTTTTTCTTTTGTCGAATAAATCCCAGAAAATGTCTCTATCTTGTTAAATTCATAACTTTATCCCTGGTTTTCAGAAATTTATGTTCTATATATCCCAAATGTTCAGAAATTAAGCTCTACATAAACATGCCATCCTCATTCATCTTTGTTGGGGCTATACTTTCCGGGTATCCTCACAGTTCCTCACTGACCAGTGTGGCCCACTTCGGGTTAGAGCTTTGCTTCACGGGCGGCCCAGTCAGGGAGAGAAGACGGAGTCCAATCCGGCTACAGGAAGGCCCAGAAGACTTACCGACTTAGGCCCATAATGTTACTTGTTGTTCAAGATGTACTCTGTAACCAACTCCTAGTCGTAGCCGGATTGATCTCTCCTGTAAGCCCTAGGCCGGATATCTATATAAGCCGACCTAGGGAGAGCCTTTAGGGCATAACACAATAGTCTACAATCTCAACTCGCACAGGCGATACCCTTGTAACGCATATTCCGGCTCTGTCGTATTACTGCATTGCTAGCAGGAGTAGGATCCGTCCAAAGCCGGCGGATTCGAACCTAGGTAAACTTGTGTACTCACCGTCCCGGAATACCATACGTCTCACACCCCTCTCTTCTGCACGCCTCGAGGACCCCCTCATGGCGTACTTGTCCTCAATCCGACGACAGTTGGCCCCCATCGTGGGGCAAGTGAGCTTCGGATCTATGTTCTGAGCGGAATCTGCAAGAATCAGAATCGGCAAGACCATCGCCGTCGGTCGCATCCTCTATGCCAGCGACGTCCCTCTCATCGTTCTCGACAAGACTTGGATTCCGTCTAGGGAGGCCGTGACTGCCTATACAATCATGTCTTTTGGCGAGATCGATGTTTACATCGGTTTCGCTGAACCTGCAAAACCCACCCCAGCGGTGATGATAGAGGCAGAAGAATCTTCTCGGTCCCCTATGTCCACGGAGGCGGCAGAGTTCCGGATCTCAGAAAACCCTAATCCCACCCAGTCCGCACCAGTTGCGGAGATAGTGGAGAAATCTGAGCCTGAGGAAGACCTTACGGTCCAAGTCGAATCTGGAGTGGATCTCCCTAGAGAAACCGGATCCCAGATCGACCCACCCGTGGAGGTCGAAATCCAGGAGGAGCATATCAACGACACTGATTCCGGCTCTGACGATGCCGGGACAGACAGGCCTTTCCTCAGGTACACACTAAGATGTATGATACTACAAGGCGCAAGCGCAGATGCAATCCTCGAGACCATTTAAAGTTTCGACATGGCTAATCGCGAAAGCCGCAGGTACCTCAGGAAGCACGCGTCGCACTTCGTCGGATATGTTGGATCCGGATCCGGCTCTGGCGATGCTGGAGAAAACACCGACTCGGTGCTGGAGGCAATTGGAACAAACGCCGACGTTCCCGCATCCTCGAATGAATCTATGATGTCGGCAGATTTCCGAAAGTTCTCCGTGGAATACGAAGAGGAGTACAACTCCAAAGCTGCAGAAGAAGGAGAAGCCATGGATGAAGGATCCGGGGAACACTGTCCCAAAGCGCAGGATGACATGGACGTCGAAGATAATCCCGAGGTCCAGATGTCCGAAAGTACCGATCAGAGCCTGACTCCAGGAAACGGACCCAAAGCCGTCTTTGCTACCGGCACTGCCAAGAAGGGAAAGAAGAAGAACAAGAAAAACAAGACCCCGGCAAAAGACCCTCTGACAGAGGAGGTGATTGCCGAGGAATACAAGGAAGACTCGGATGGAGCACTTATCTCAGACGAGCCGAAAAAAGAAGCATCGGTGGATGGACACGTGATCACAGAAGGTGCACGTAAACTCATCGATGCCGCATTAACCACACCTATCCCTACAGCTGCAGAACTTACTACAAATGAGCTGGATGAAAGGGCCCAAGCCCTAGAAGCGCGTCGAAAACAACTCCTCGATGAAGACAAAAACATCGAGGTGGAGAAGAAAGGCATGTCAACCAAGGAATACATGTCTCGGTTGGATCAAAAGACACGGAAGCGTCACACCAATGATGACCAATTCCCACGTGTTCGTGTCGTCCTTTTTGGGGACGAGATGGGGAAGCCTCGGAAAGACATCAACGGAGATTGGGTATACCCAACCCTAGTACAGAATACCGTGGCACCCCGAGAAATTCTATCGGCTAATCTAGGACCAGAGGAGATCCATTTGGGTATCAAGCTACTCAACAAGGGACTGGAACAGCAAAAGGTCGCCCTGTCCGGAAGTCAAAAACTGGTCTCGGATTTTGACCAATGTCACACAGATCCGGCATGGGCTGACGTAAGATCCCATTACGTTCGAGCGCAGTACCATCACCCCGAACGCAGGGAAGACAATTATTCAAGAACCCGATCGTCGGGACAACATCGCAGAGCTACACATAACTGGAGCAATGTCGCCCCAATGGCCGAGAAAGACGCGATCGCTGCACTAAATCCGAGGTATCCTCCCCGACGAGAGTTCAACGATCGAAAGGGAGAAGATAAGGAGAAACGTCGGGAGGAGGATCGTCAGAGAATGCCACCTCCTAGACATGAGAGCCGTCCGGCTGAGCCTCACCATGGTGGTAACGACGGACGAAGGAACGACAGAAACCATGCTGGAACAAGCCGGCAGGGGGCTCGTCGTAGTCAAGAACCTCCCCGAAGCCGGAATAACGACGCTCCGGACGGAGACCGGCGTTCAGCCGGAAACAATTCAGCTGCCCCACCCCCTCCACCAGCCAGTTATCACAACGACCCCCAAGGAGGGCAAGGAGGACGACCTGGCAGAGGAGGTGGTGGCAGAAGCCGAAGTCCGGCTCCAAGGCACCGCAACCATAGCCATTCAGGACGATCTCTATCCCCGAACGACGCAAGGCACAGGATCAACTCCAACATAGAGGCTCGGCGCTATGAAAATGATGACGTGTACATGCGCCCAAAGTGCTTCGAACCACGCATCAGAGCTACAAAATTCCCGGAAGGATTTGCTATCTCAAGACATATCCAAGCCTACGACGGCATTGCTCGGCCAGGCACCTGGTTACAGGACTTCTTCCAAGCTTGCTGCATCGCTAAAGGCGGAAACAGCCTAGTCGCAACCCGATATCTCCCACTTATGCTGCGGAAGACGGCACGATCATGGCTCAATGAACTTCCAGCAAACACCATCCATAACTGGTATAACTTGCAAAGTGCGTTCTTTCGGAATTTCGAAGGCACATATCGGAGGCCCTGTTCGGTCGGAGACCTACAACGTTGCACCCAGAAAGCCGGAGAAACTTGCCGGGATTACCTCGGACGATGGATCGACACCAACAACTCCTGTGAGGGAGTAAACGATCAAACTGCGATTGAAGCTTTCATCGCAGGACTCCCAATTGGTCTACTGCGTCACCGCTTGAAGTGTGACAAGGTCACTGATTTGGGAGAGATGATAGAAACAGCGAGAAAGTATGCGGATGCTGACGATGACGTAGAAGGATTACTCAACGTCCTGGTTGTACCTCAGTCAGCAAAGACAAAGCAACAAGCTTAGAAGCGCAAAAATACCTCAGAAGAAAAACCCAGCACGGAGACAGCGGTGGTCACTACTGTTTCTGGGTCTGGAGGACGAGGAGGACATGGCGGAGGCTGCGGGCGTGGCCGTGGGACATCAAGGGTCCAAGGTAGAGGAGAGAAACAACCACGAAAAACCTACACTTGGGCCGAGATTGCCAATAACCCATGTGTGCATCACTTGGACGCCAATGGGGGCTCGTCCCACACCAACGCTGAATGTCGTTTTAATGACGACATCAAGAGAGATGATATCGCGGGCTACAAAGCTAAGCGGAAGAAGGGAAAGAAAAATCCCGACAAAGACAAAGAGACCAAGGAAGATTCTGACATGGAGGAAGCTGATGCTTCGAATCCCAAGTCGGAAGGGAAGAAAACATTTCCCACCAAGAAGGACACTTATGTCACCTTCCTCGGATCTCAACCAGCAAAGGTCAAGAAAGCAGTTCTCCACGAGCTCAATGCAACAGTTCCAGCTGTCCCTCAATATCTAGACTGGTCGGAGGTGGCAATCACATTTGACCGCGCTGATCATCCGCCTAAGCTACACATGCAAGGAAAATACGCCTAAATCATCAATCCACTTATTGACGGTTATGGTTTCTCCAAGACCATCATGGACGGTGGTAGCAGCATCAATATTCTCCATGTCAAAATGCTACGCCGGATGAAGATCTCAGAAACACAGCTGAACCATAGCTCTGTGATCTTTCCCGGAGTTGTCCCAGGAAGACAAGCTAATTCCCTGGGAGAGATCACTTTGGATGTTACTTTTGGAACTCCAAAGAATTATCGGACGGAGGCACTTTCCTTCGAAGTGGTCCCATTCAAGAGCGCATACCATGCTATATTCGGACGTCCGACTTACTGGGCTTTTATGGCTCGTCCGTGTTACATTTACAATATGATGAAAATTCCAGGTCCCAACGGCATGATCACCATCAGGGGAGACCCGAAAAAAGCGCGAGAGTGCGAGGATGGAAATGCCGCCTTTGCAGAAGCCATGCTACACGCCCAGGAGTACCAGGAGATCAAGAAGAGCATAGATCTGTCCGAGATGCCCGCAACGAAGAAGGAGGTGACAAAGCCAAATCCGGAGTTCAAGGCATCAGAAGAGACGAAGACGACGTTGTTGAAGGATGATGACCCCTCCAAGGTGACCCATAGAGGTGTAGGCCTAAGTAGCGCATAGGAAAGTGTGCTCGTCAAGTTCCTCCAAGCAAATCAAGATATCTTCACATGGCAGCCATCTGACATGACCGGAGTACCTAGGGAACCTGTCGAGCACTCTCTAAATGTAAACCCGAACGCTAAACCCGTCAAACAGTCCTTACGACGGTTTGGCGATGAAAAGCGTAAGGCAATAGCTAAGGAACTAACACGGCTCGAGTTAGCCGGATTCATAGAAGAGGTCATCCACACTGAGTGGTCGGCCAATCCTGTAATGGTCCCTAAAAAGGACACCACTGATTTAAGGATGTGTGTTGATTATACTGCCTTGAACAAGGCTTATCCGCAAGATCCGTTCGCTCTGCCTAGAATTGATCAAGTCATCGATTCTACGGCAGGCTCGAAACTCCTCTGTTTCTCGACGCATATTCTGGTTATCACCAAATCCGATGAAGGAATCTGACAAAGTCAAAACTTCATTCATAACCCCCTTCGGAACCTTCTGTTTTGTTACGATGCCTTTTGGGCTAAAGAACGCAGGAGCTACGTACCAGTGCACGATGTAGCGTTGCCTCCATGACTAACTCGGACGCAATGTACATGCATACGTGGATGATATCGCGGTCATGTCCAAAAAGAAGGAAAGGTTGATTTCCGACTTGGAGGATACGTTTGCCAATCTACGAAAATACAACATCATGCTTAACCCGAAGAAATGCTTCTTTGGAATACCAGCCAGAAAATTGTTAGGTTTCATCGTGTCTCAAAGAAGCATAGAGGTGAACCGAGACAAAATAAAGGCTATACTCAATATTTCCAGGCCAACTCGCCTGAAGGATGTACAAAGATTAACTGGTTGCATTGCTGCGGTCAGTCGATTTGTAATCCGGCTTGGTGAAAGAGCCGCACCATTGTATAAACTCCTGAAAAATACCAAGTATTTTGTCTAGACTGACGAAGCCGAAGCCGCACTACAAGATCTGAAGAAAGTACTCTCATCTGCTCCTATCCTTGCAGCACCGGAACCTCAGGAACCAATGTTGCTTTACATTGCTGCGACTAATAAGGTTGTCAGTATCGTCATGGTGGTGGAGAGACCAGAGGAAAATCAGGAACACCTGGTGCAGCGTTCGAAATACTTTGTTAGCAAAGTCCTGACAGAATCAAAGCAGCGGTATCCGCACTATCAAAAATTGGCTTATGGTGTTTTTCTAGCATCTCGTAAGTTACGACATTATTTTTAGGAGCATCCAATTACCGTGGTGAGTAAAGCTCCCATGAGAGACATAATCAATAATAGCGACGCCACAGGACGCGTCGCCAAATGGGGAATACAACTCTCAGCTTTCGACATTGAGTATAAACCTCGGACAGCAATCAAATCCTAGATCCTTGTTGACTTTGTCGCTGATCGGACAGAGACAAAGGAGAACATGAACCTCCCTGAGTCGGAATATTGGACCCTCTTTTTCGATGGGTCTAAAGCTCGAGGGGGCTCGGGGGCTGGCGTGGTGCTCAAATCACCCCAAGGAGATAAACTTTTATACGTGTTGCAGATCCACTTCACAGTGACAAACAATATTTCTGAGTATGAAGCACTGCTGCATGGAATCCGGATTGCTAAGGATATTGGCATCCGATGTTTGATGTGTTACGGAGATTCGGATCTTGTTGCTCAGCAAGTATCGGATATTTGTAATGCAAATAAACACATGGCAGCCTATAAAGCTGTCGTGGATGATCTATCTAAATCATTCGAAGGGTTTGAAGTTCAACACATCCCTCGAGCAGAAAATGAGGAAGCAGATGCACTATCTCGCATAGGCTCTGCGCGGAAAGAGGTCCCGGATGGCGCTTTTTTAGAGCACCTCAAAGTCCCCTCGATAAAGGGAGTAGATGAGGAATATCCGACCAAATCTGACTCACCTTTGATAGCAGTTCTGGCTGTAATTCCCAGCTGGACTCGACCCTACCTCGATTATTTGGTAGATGGCAAATTACGCGAAGACGAGGTGCTGAGCCGGAAGATCATCCGATGAGCAAAAGCCTATACTATTGTTAAAGGTGAGCTCCATAAAAGGAGTGTTTCTGGGATTTTTCAGCGTTGTGTATCTCCGGAAGAAGGAGTGGAAATCTTAAGGGAAATCCACGAAGGCGAGTGTGGTCACCACACTGCAGCCAAATCTTTAGTGGCAAAAGCTTCTAGACACGGATTTTTCTGGCTTACAGCTCAGGCAGATGCCGAACGATTAGTCAAGACATGTAAAGGCTACCAAAAGTACGCCAAACAAGCTCATGTTCCGGCTGATCAGCTGCGAACAATACCTATAACATGGCCCTTTGCAGTCTGGGGGCGTGATATGGTAGGACCATTTAAACGAGCTCCAAGTGGATTTACTCACCTCTTAGTGATGGTGGATAAATTCACCAAATGGATTGAGGCTAAACCTGTCACTACTTGTGATGGAGCAACAACCAAAAGATTTGTCGAGGATTTTATAATCTGGTATGGTTATCCACATAGTATTATCATGGACAAGGGGAGTAACTTTTCTATGGGAGAATTGGCTGAATTCTGCGACGAGCAAAATATCCGGCTTGACATTGCGTCAATCGCACATCCACAGGCTAACGGACAAGTCGAAAGAGCTAATGGTTTAATCTTACAAGGCCTGAAACCGAGACTCGAAGCACCACTACGACGTGTTGCGGGTGCTTGGGCAGAGGAATTACCTTCTGTAATTTGGAGTTTACGAACAACGCCGAACAAGTCAACAGGATACACACCTTTCTTCTTGGTCTATGGCGCAGAAGCAGTTCTTCCTAGTGATTTAATTCATACTTCTCCTAGAGTGGCCGCGTATATCGAAGAGGATGCCGAGATTTCTCGACAAAATGATCTCGACTTAGTCGAAGAAGTTCGCGCCGTTGCTGAAATGAGATCTACAGCCTATCGACAGAAGTTACGCAAGTATCATAGCCAGAGAGTCCGAAACAGATCTTTCAATAAAGGTGATTTGGTTATCCGGCTTGTGCAACAAAGAAAGCACAAACTTTCCCCAGTATGGGAAGGGCCCTTTTTAGTTAGTCGAGTATTGCACAATGGATCGTACTACTTAACTGACATGAGGCCAGTCAAAGAAAGACCTGCTACTAAGAAGAGAAAGAGAGCTGGAGGCAGTACAAATCCGGATGAATTAGACAGACCGTGGAATATTGCTTAGCTACGTCCCTTTTATTCTTAGTTTATTCTTCTTTGTAATCATATATATGTACATGTTCTTTGAGAAATAAAAGTTTTGGTTGCCTCAAGTTTTTTTGAGAAGTTTTCACCATCTTATTTCCAAATGATCATGTTGTAGTCGAAAATCCTAGAATGCATGAAAGTACTTTATGCTCATGTTCGTTCTGGTCTAGATTTCCGACTCTAAAACTGCTACCTTCGGGTATAACTCTAAAATTTCTAGTCTTTACTTTGGTTATTTGTCTGATTGCTGGATGCGGGTATTTTCCGAATAGTGAATTGTTGGTACTGGAAGTCGGATTTGTTTCCGAGTTTAAACTGGTTTAGCAAGTGAGCTCCGTTGCTCGGCAAAGTTTATGGCTGAAGGTTTAGCCGGCTCACGAAAGGGATGAGGCGGAAAGCCAGATAAACGATAAGCAGAGACGAAAAAATTCAAGTGCTTATGAAAATATTTCAAGCACACAAAAAAAAACCAAAGCCAAAAGTGCTGAATAGATAAAAAGCTTAGCACTATCAAAAGTCAATAGTACTTAATCTTTACAAAATGCATCATGTTCTTTCCGGAATAATACATAGTTTTCTGGTCTATGATGCATGAGGAGATGAAGGAGCTACCGGCTCGCTGGTTACTCCGCCTTGATATCGTTCCGAGATGTCCGGATCTGAGGTGGTCCGTTCATCATCGGAAACTTCTTCGGTTTCTTCTGGAGGAGGTGGAGGATTAGCTACGCGGGTGAAGAAGGGTATCTCGTAGCTGGTCAGATCAGCTACGTGACACCCATATCCAGCACAGGAGTGCATGATGGCTTGAAGGTCTTGCTCCTGGCCGTCTTCGTCTACCTTGCAGTACCCTCGGGTCACTTGCCATATCTCCATGTTTCCATGGTGGCTCATGACCATGGTGAGAGTGTTCTGCGCAGCAGTCCGCGCGTAGGACATGTTCCAGTCCCGAACAAGCTGCAGCATCTCCTTGGCCTTGTCCCGCACCTGAAAATCTGACATGATTGGCATGTCTGGAATCCTGAGAGACTCGCCAATGTCCTCAAGAGACTGGCGGAAGTCATGAAGAAGATCACCGACTTGGGTAAGCCGGTGGGTGCGGGGCTCGGAGGAGGAAGAGTCCGTCAAGTTCAGAGGACCGATACACAAAACAAGTTAAGAAAAATCTGACATTGATGAATGTCAAAGAAACGATAAGTCAGACAGATGGAATGTATCAAGAATGACGTCGTCAATCTTGGTCTTCTCCTCCCGAAGACTCTGGAGTTCAGCCCGGAGCGCCTCGGAGATTTCCTTCTCTCTGCCAAGCTCATTCTTGAGGTCCGAGATAATTTTATCTTGAGCAGCGATCTTGCGATCACGCTCTTCAGTGGCCATGGAGGAGGATTCCAGGACTTGAGCTATGCTCCTTTCATGATCCGCCTTGAGCTTATCCAGCTCTTGGCAAAGTCCCTTGTTCTCCACCACCAGGGTCTTGAGGTTCTCGGCCTCTTCAATCATAGCAATGGATTGTTTCACCAGCGCTATAAGTCAAAAAGGAACAACAGTTCAGAAAAAATTCGATATTGAAAAAAGCAAAGGACAAGGTTTGAATCTCGGAATGTTTACCTTCGGCTTCATCCTTGGCTACCTTAAGTTCGGCATTTTTAAGCCAGAGAGCCTTGATCTCTCTCCGCTTATTGCAGACATTGGTCAGTAATTCCTGGTTATAGGAACATACTTTCTGTAAGTCAGAATACCCAAAGTCAGAAAGCTACTTAAGACTCGGGCTAATATTTTTTGCTAAATATCAGCACGAGCCTTGGGGGCTACACTAGTTCGTTCTTTGGCATCCTAATGAAAGCATAAACCCGGATTCTATATCCTACTTCATGCTTGGGGGCTAGAGGATATGATATAACATAATGTAAAAACAAGAGTTGGAATTCCAACTTACATATTGCTCGCGGGTGAGTTTGTCTAAACCCGCGTTCACTTCAACTGCCACCTTCTCGGCAAGAGTAAGAGGGATCACTGGGGCTGTTGGAAGCTCACCAGCCCTAATCCTCTCGTCGCGAAGGCGGACTTGAGCGAGAAGGTCGGAGAACTTGACGTCCTCTGATTCTTGCACTTCCTCTTCGGGGGATAAATGGCTTTTGTCCAGAACTTGCCTGGCCAGCCGCTGGATTTCCTCTGCAGATTTCCGGGACAGGCCAAACTTGGCAAGTCCCGGATTGCTGATGAGGTTGTCGGTGAAGACTTCAGCCGAGGGATCATTACCCGAAGAGATTTCACCCTTATCTTGACCTGACACACCCACGGTGACGTCGGTTTGAGACCCAAGGATCGCAGGCTCTATTGGAGGAGCCGGATCTTCTGCAACCATCGGAGAAGGAATGATTGCCGGAGTTGCAGAAGGTTGAGAGGCAGGAGTTGGAGGAGCCATGGCAGGGGAAGCTATGGTGAGCTTCGTCTGTCGTAGGGGCTTTGAAGGAATCCCTTTCCCCTTACCCTTGATGAGAGGCTTTGCTCTGAGAATGTAGTAAAGTCGAAAACATTACATCTCAGAAAGAAATTCGAGAAAGGTACAAAGGCGGAAATTGTGAATGAAGTTACCTCTTCACAACAGGCACTTCCTTTGTGCCAACAACCACTGTCGGAGCTTTGCACTTCTTGAGCGCAAGGTCCGGCAATGGGACCACTTCTGTCTCCTAAGAAAACTCAGGAGGATATCCTTCGAGCGGAGCAAGCTCCAACTCAGGGAGGTCAGCAAGCTGAAAACAAGAAAGCATATCAGCATTGCAGTATAACTTGAAGATTGAAACACACAAAAGGTGTATTGATGGAGGCTTATCGGCACCACGGGGTTTTCCGCCGTGTACGTATCCAGAGAAATCTCCGGAATTCTCCTCTCGATCCGCTCCTTGATCAGCCACTTGATCTGGCTGATGTAGCCTTGAGTGGTGTAGGATTTGGGGCTGATGCAGAGGGAGTCTTTTTTGGAAGACGTGATGGAGTGCATCAGTCTATCTCCGTGGTACTGAAGTGGCTCGATCCGACGTGAGACCCAGCACTGGACCAAGTCGGATCCCTTCAGACCCTTGTGCTTGATCAAATATTCGATCCGCCTCTTAGCGAGGATCAGATCGTCGGTGAGAGCCGGAGTAGCCTCATCCCAGGAAGGCTAGGCCATGGCGGCTCCATCGACAAAAGCCGGCAAAGCAGTAGCTTTGCCGGGAGCCGGAATATCCCTATGGTAGAAAAAGGTGGCTGTCCATTGTTTGACCAAGTCACTGGCAGAGATTTTGGGATATGCCCGGTCACGTCTAAGTGCAAAGCTAATAGTGCCGGTGATGTAAGGAACACCGGCAGTGATGGAATTTCTCCAGACATGAAAATAGTACCGGAAGAGAAGCAAACTCAGCCTAATACCGAGAAAGCCCTCGCAAAGTGATGCATACGCACTCATCTCTAAGAGAGAGTTGGGAGGAAGATTGTGGAGTTGAACTCCGTAATGATCTATCACCTCGGAGAAGAACTCCGAGGGAGGAAAAGATAGACCTCGGTCAAGATGGGTGCCGAAGTGGACCCGCTCCCCGTCGTGCGGGTTGGGGACGGTTTCGCCGGAGCCACTCCACCAGTCGCCGGCGGAGAGAAGCCCCTCCTTCTCCACGTTCTTGAGGCCATCCTTGTCGAGAGCGCAGGGGATCCAGATTCCCCAGAAACTTTCTTTCTCCGCTGCTGCTTCTGCCGTCGCCGTCACCGCTTCTGCCACCAAACCGGAGGAAGAAGATGAAGAAGCCATTTCTCCGGTGAGACGATGACCTGAAAGTGGCGGCGCTGGGAGTTCTGTGGGAGAAGGACGAGGGAGCTCTGTGTGCGTAGGAGGATTGGGAGAAAAGGAAATGGCAAAGACTGGTGGAAAGGAGAAGGAGAAATCCAAACCCCTTATATCCACCTAACTGCGCCAAGATTCGTGCAAATGCTACAGTGTAAGCGCCACGCCCCGTGGAAAGAATTCGGAAGGACCCACGCGATGATTGCGTCTCCTCGATCTCCACGCATGCATTGAAACGGCGCCTCGGTTCCGCGAACCGCGGACCCACCAACGGTCGTGCTGACGGCATGCTTGTCAGATGACGTGACTTGACCATGCTTGTGTCAGGTGGCGTAGAAACCAAGTTCCGGCTTAGTTTAAAATCGAGATGGAAAATCCGAGTAACTAGTTGATAGGTCCGACTTATTTTTAAGACCCAGATCGTATTTTTTGTTGTGAAGTTTCAGGAACCCTTCAAGATTCTGCAAGCCGAAGATCAAGCTAGACGATTATAAAATCTGACTTTGGATCTTGGAGGCCTCCGGGGGCTGCTGTTGGGGATATACTTTCCGGGTATCCTCACAGTTCCTCACTGACCAGGGTGGCCCACTTCGGGTTAGAGCTTTGCTTCACGGGCGGCCTAGTCAGGGAGAGAAGACGGAGTCCAATCCGGCTACGCGAAGGCCCAGAAGACTTACCGACTTAGGCCCATAATGTTACTTGTAGTTCAAGATGTACTCTGTAACCAACTCTTAGTCATAGCCGGATTGATCTCTCCTGTAAGCCCTAGGAAGGATATCTATATAAGCCGGCCTAGGGAGAGCCTTTAGGGCATAACACAATAGTCTACAATCTCAACTCGCACAGGCGATACCCTTGTAACCCATATTCCGGCTCTGCCATATTACTGGATTGCTAGCAGGAGTAGGATCCGTCCAAAGCCGGCGGATTCGAACCTGGGTAAACTTGTGTACTCACCGTCCCGGAATATCGTATGTCTCACACCCGTCTCTTCCGCACGCCTCGAGGACCCCCTCATGGCGTACTTGTCCTCAATCTGACGACAATCTTTGCATCATATTTCATGTTGTTTAGTGGGAGTTATGCACAACACCTATTAAGTGCATATGGAGTAAGTGGGAATTGGCTATTTTGATCCACTCCACTCTAATTAAGTCTAAAGGGGTGTTATTCTCTCACTTAATCCATGTGTTGCCATGCTATTTAACATTTAATTTTGTGGGGTACCTAAATAACATGAACCTTCTAATTAATTGTCGAGACCCCGGTTCCGCTTAATATTGCCTAGTTGCATCGCACCTTGCCATGTCATGCATCGTATCATGATCATGCCGATTCTTCCGCATTAGTTGTAATTGCTGCATCACTTATTTCTTTTAGTGTTTTGCTTCTTCCCGGATAGGACGATGAGATGTTGCGAGTGTCGTCAAGTTCCTCGAATAATGTACCTTCGACAATGTTTCCCAGGTGAGCATTCTCCCCCTTTCTACCTATTTTGCGTTTATAGTCTTTACTTCCTCCTATTGATCTATTGCTATCCGTATTGTGATGCTTTGGTTTCCGTGCACCATTTATATTCCTTGCAGCCCCTATATTGCCTTGGACACATCCTATTGCCTGTTGTTTGATAGATAGTTGGCCTTGTGAGTCGTAGTTGCTTGCTCAGGTGCTGCTTTGCATCGTTGTTGTTCCACCATTGATAGAAGGTTGGCACATGCTTAATGGTGGAGATGTTTAACGGTGGAGATGATCATGGCTTACATTATAACTTGTTAATTAAAAAGCTAGAAATAGATATAATGCAGAGGCATCGGTGGGTAATAGTCAATATTTGGTTTTTAACCGCCCACTTGTGTCCACCTAGGACCCGAGTTCTTGACACCTATTCCGAGATCGAGCGTGCTAACCACATGTGGGTGTGTGGGCACCCCATTGGCTTACTACCTAATTTCAAAGTACTGTGTTGGGGCCACAAAGTAGTTTGGGGCTTTATTATTATCCTGTACTTATGCCATGCTTTACTGCTTTAATTACGATTGTGCGTGGAGCACCTGTACTGTTTAGGAACAAATGTGGAATGTTTCCGTGGTATCGACAAGCCCAGTCACACTTTTGGGTTCCCAGTCGTTTACAGCCATTGACACAAACCCTGGGTCCGTCCCGGAGCCGGCCGACTTTGTTGCGGGTAGCTTAGTGGGGTGGCCCCAATGTACTTACCTTGGGTCTGGGAAACGTCGTGTCCGAGGCCCCGTCGCATACCGTTGGGTGTATGTTCAGGATCTTGCTCATATTCGGATCTGACAATAAGGGTTGAAGTGCGTGTGGATACTTTGGTGCACCCCTGTAGGGTTAAATCTTTTCGAAAAGCCGTGTCCGCGGTTAAGGACGACTTGGAGCACAGTTTCTCGATCATATACAACTATAACTAAAGAATTGCTGTTATAATATGACTTGTATCTGATATAACTAGTAAGTTAGACAACCACCATGGAATGAATGAATAAAACTGCCAACTGTGTGGGTTTCCTCGGCATGACGTCCTCGTCTGGTCTCGAGGGGGAAATACCAGGATGGGTATGTTTGGTGGTAGTATCAGGTTGGTCCCGAATAGGTCTCTCTTATCCCTCTCTAATAGCCAACAGTTTATTGAGTCTCTATAGGTTGTTTAGTGCATGTTGCGCTGCTGCTTCAGTCCACCATACCTATGTATGCGAGAGCCGCCGAATTCTAGCATCGCCGTGTACTGGCCTCAGTACTGACGCTCCTCTTTTTCCTTTGCCCTTTGTCGGCACCCCTTTTGTTTTAGCAGGTATAAGTTCGACGTCGTTAGCAGGGTTAGCCTTCCGGCTTGGCCTGGGCAGGGTTATGGACGCCATTGGTTATTCTTCAGGGCTCTTAGCTCAATTTGCTTCTTATCCGTACTTGGATGCTGTATCGTGTTCAAGGTGATTTGAATCTTTGTACTGTATATCTGTATTCTTGACTCAGTGAGTCGTTGTTGTATATATATCTGTTCTGTGGGTTCCATCATGGACTATTGTGTAATGATATTACTTCATTTTCCACCCGCACGAAAGTGCCTGGTGGGCGTCCTTGAATCGTTTGTATGCGGGTTTGGCGGGAAGCGCTGAAACTTGCATAGGGCCGATTCGAGGGTGTTACAGGTGTGACGTTTGATGTTATCAAGATACTATTTCGATGTTAGCAATTCACATGATCTCATGGTCTAAGGACTAAGATTACTTCGTATGATGTTATAGCAATATAAACATAATGACTCTGATCATAATGCTATACTTCGGATGAATGTTCATCACATCATTCCACCAATGTTGTGACCTCGTTATTAACGACATCCAATGTCCGTGATCAGGAAACCTTGATCATCTTGTTAATCAACGAGCTAGTTTATAAGAGAGGCATAACTAGGAACTTTCCTTTTGTTTATTAAACACACATGTATTAACATTTCCAAATTAATACAATTATAGCATGCAAAATAAACATTTATCATAAATAAGGAATAAGATAATAACCACTTTATTATTGCCTCTCGGGCATATTCCCTTCATTTCCCCACTTCACTCCCATCCTGCCGTAGCCGCAAGCCGACGGCGCCTCCATCCCAATCCCCTCTCCGACAGCCACCCCCCTCCCCTCTCGCCACGGGTTCAAGGGGAGACGTCGAGGAAACGCGTCGTGGCAACAGGGACTGTGATTTCTATGTGAGTCGTCTCATCTCTATCTCTATCATATATGGCCAGTTATCTATTTAGTAGCGTTCGAAGGATGAAACGCAGGCAGGAGGTTTTTACGGTCTCAAGGACATCATGCAATGATGTAAGGTGGAAGTTGTGGTGTTGTCAAATGGGTAGATCCAAAATGGCCCAAATCGATGTAGAAAACGCTGGACAAACTATGGGAAATGACTGTTGAGTTGAAAGAATCCGTATTTAGCTCACTTATTGATAGTGTTCAGATGAAGCTATGGGAACCAGATGACACGACCAAGCTTAACCGAGATCTCAGGAGGGTGCAAGACGAGGTTAGAAAAGTCCAGAAGGAGAGGGACGTGGCGTTGGCCATGAAGGCTAAAGCAGAGCAAGAACTGACTCAAGCAAGGAATGATCTTCACTAGGCCAAAGTCCTGCAGTTCACAACTACGAGTATTGACAAGTGCATGAGGAAAAATGCATAGAAACAATTGAAGCTGTGCAAGGAAGATGCTAAAAGGAAGGAGCAGACGATTCGATCCTTTCTCTCATAGGAAGATGATCGGGCTAAGATTAGGAAGATCAAGGAGATGTGTGATAACTAGTTCTATTTAGATTGAGCTTCGTGCCTTTTTAAGTTGTAATAGTTGTACTTGTTGACCTAGCGGTCTGAAATAGTGGTCTCGGAGTCCTGGGAGGAAAAAAATTGGTCGCCCGTTAATCTGTCTTAACCCTGCATTACTTCCTTTTGTCTGATCATGGTGGTATTCTGACATTACTGGTTTGTTTAAACGTAATCTACGTGGATTGTGCCGCATGCAAATGGCACAACCACAATTTATAAAGTGGAAGCACGTACACCCGGTTACTGGAGATCCGGGAGCTTCGCCAGATGCAGGAGATGCTGGAGCAGGGAGGCGGTGAGATAGACGGGCTCAAGATTAGGCCAGAAAGTGGTACCGATTTCCTCCTCATTTGGGCGTTATCGGTTGCCATTGCTGTTTATGTTGCCATGTCGTTGTGCAGCAGCTGAAATAAGTTGCTGCTTCGTAGAGTGTAGCAGCTTAAATAATTTATTTCTGTGCCACTTACATTCCATCGAATTTGGAGACATCCTGCCCCTCACCAATCGTGGAACCGGTGCTGCGTGTTTTCAGATAGTAGTGGCACAATTAGAATTTTGGATTCAACTACTGAATCGGGTGTTTCCAAACCCTAAGTCGCGGTACATTTTACTCACAGAACGTGGGTAGATTGTTTCACCCAGCAAAGTTCCACACATAGAGCTCCAGAATTTAATCGAATTGCAAATATAGGTTCAAGTTCAACACATTACTATGCATCTTCATTGCTAGCAGCCTTCTTCCGCAGCCTGGGTGCCAAGCCTTCACGTCCACTGGCTTCTTCATTTCCTGCCTTCTTCCTCTTCGACGGTGCCAATTTTCTTAGCTTCACGTACTCTGCATCGTCGGGACAATCAACACCAGAATCTTGTCCAGCATCATCTTTCCACTCATTTTTAACTTCTTCGGGCAGCAAAATGACTGACCCGGTAGTCATGTTTCTAACCTTGCGGCGCTTCCTGTCAAAGAAACAGAATTGTTGCTTAACTGCCCAATATCTATAGAGTAAATAAAACAAACATTACAATTCAGCACAAACATGCGACCCCAAGAGACTTTTGCTTACTAGGAGCTAATTGGGTTCGAGCAACCACCCTGTCCAAGAATAGAAGGGCGGCTCCCAGTTGTAGCATCTTCCACATCCAGTACATCACAATTCAGCTCAAACATGCAAGCCGAAGCATACCTTTTCATCAACCCAATTAGCCGACTGTCACGCGTTAGAGGAACCATGATGCCACGTTCATCCATGATGCTGAACTTTGTAGTCTGCTTCGGCCATAATTCATCATGATTACGCAGAGCAGCAACCATACCAGATATAGTGCAGATCTGCGCAGGCGCTTCTTCCATCGTGATATAATGGTGTCCATACCACTTGCCCTTCACCCTTGCTGATTTAGAGTCGTGCCTGAAGAGGACTACCATAACCAGGTAAGGGTGGTCCATGGAGATCCCACTTGACATAAAACTATCGACAAAATATGTTTGTCAGTGTTGGGCTAACAAACAATGGTAGGTTCAGTAGCTAGCTAGCCTTTATAATTAGTGCGAATAGCAAAGAGAAGGGTAGCTCACCCGCATGTAGCCAGAACTTCTTCTTCCTTGGTAGTAGGATCTGCCATCTTTATTATACCAATCCCAAGTTTTACTTGCAAGCTTTATTCTATTACTTTTACCAAAGTTCTTTACCTTTAGTTAGTGATTTGTGAGTATTGGAAAAATAGGATAGATGCCATAAAGAGTATAAAACTAGGCCTAAGTAGTTATACTTAGATGCCATTAAAAAGCATAAAACAAGATTTGGATGGTTACACTTGATTAGCACCCCTCATTAGTGAATACCCTCAATTTTAGTGGCTAGTGCTAAGCATAAAAGCTGATCACTTTAGATGGGAATACTTGGTGAAAATGATTATGAAAACCTTGGAATGATGGTTCATTCTATTGACAAGTTTTGACATGTGTTATGAACACAAAATGATTTGATGATGAAAGTGTTGAGGCATGAGCCTTGGCCCTTTATAAAAACTGATGGTTGGGTTCAGATGCGATACCATTCCAATTTTACCGTACAACCACAATACCTAAATTGGGTAGGGCTTAACTAGAAGTTTATATGCCTTAGTATGGGTTCCCTCACGGAAAGAGGTTGAGCTGAGGCTACCTCGTGTGAATGTCCACCTATGCAGTGCCCAGGATGGCAGATGGCCATGGCTAGGAGGCCAAGCTCATATGGGAGGTGCCTATACTAGAGTGTGTAATTGAAAGGTTATGATTGATTATCCTCATACTAAGTATGATGATTCAGGGTTATCCCTGACAGATGTATCGAATTTTGTGGTGAAAGTGTACCACCTCTGCAGAGTGTCAAACTATTCAAATTAGCCGCATCCGCGGTCATGGACAGTTGGAGTGGCCATACTGTTCCGTTGTCAGATGTTTTAAAAAATGACTTGTGAATTGAACTATGACCTTGACTTGACCACAACAGGGTTGTGGACATGAAAACTAGGTTCCCACTTAGGTGATGTAGAAAATTACATTAGGTTCTTTACTTTTGAACTCTTATGAAATAAACCTGGCTTTTTGCAAATGAACCTAGAGCTTAAGTTTCCTACTAGAACTACCTTATTTGTTAGTGATAGTTTGTGAGTACTTAAAGAGTACTCATGGCTTTGTCCCTGGCTATTCCCGTGGCCAGACTATTAGGAGGACTACCAGGAAGATGGACAGCAGGAGGTCTATGACAACTAGGATCATCTCCCATCGCCAGCATTGCCTGTGACCCTAAAGATGGAGCCCCTACTACGTTTACTTTCCGCTGCTTTGATTGTATTAAGACTAGATCATGAGATCATTTATTTGTAAGACCTTTATTATGATTTGTAATGGATGATGTACTGTGGTACCAATTCTGTTATGTCTCACAAAAATGGTAATCCTGTGATTGCGATGTATGGCATAACAGGCATCTGGGATTAAAAATACGGGTGTTGACATTAGCCTCTTTGGTTGCTCAAGAAGAGCAAGTTGATGTGAACTTCATTAGAAATAATAATTTTGGCAACAATGCTTATGGTACTAACAATTATAGGCCTTATCCTCCTAATAATATCAATAGTTATCATGGTAAATCTGGAATGCCTAGTGAAGAAAGAATTTTAGAAGTTGAAAGAGCCACTAAAAACTTCATGCAAATGCAATATGAGTAGAATAAATTATTTACTAAAACCATGGAGGAACAATCTAATATTTTGAAGAATATTAGTCATCAACTTAAGAGTTTAAATAATGTAATTCCTAGTTTGCAATCCAAAATTTCGAATGCTGAAAAAATATGTCATCTTTGTCTGAAGCACAAACTTCTTTGATTAATAAAATGGCTGCTAAACCTGAAACTATGGAAAACCCCTTTGCTGCCACTAATGCCATACAAGTTAGAATTGATGAAAATGTTAGACCGTTAGCTGAATTGCATGCTAAGTGGGAAAGCGAAAATGAAATTGCTAGAAATAGTAGTATTTGTACTATTACCACCACCAATGTTGATGCTAGCAAACCACGTGAAGTCCCTATTCCTTTTGCAACAATGCCTAAAACCAATGGAACCTTTTCTAATAAAAATGCTGAAATTCTTTGAAATATGGGAAACAATAGTTCTACTACCTTGGATGGTAATTTTGATTTTGATCTTGATGGTTGCAATATTTCTAAACTAATTATGTTCCTACAAAAGCTTGCTAGAATTTCTAATGCTAGTGCTATGAATATGGCCTTTACAAAACACATTAAAGATGCTCTCACCAAAATTAAAGAAGAAAAATTGAAACATAAAGCTTCTATTCCTAGGAAATTAGAAGATGGTTGGGAACCCGTCATTAATATGAAAGTGAATTATTTTTATCTCAAAGCTTTATGTGATCTTGGTACTAGTGTCGCTATTATGCCTAGAAAGATTTATGAAATGCTTGATTTACCACCATTGTAAGATTGTTATTTAGATGTCCAACTTGGTAATAATGCTAAAAAAAACTCATGGGGAGTATTAATGATGTTCTTATTATGGTTAACAATACCCATGTCCCCGTTGATTTCTATGTTTTGGATATTGAATGCAATGCTTCTTGTCCTATTATTTTGGGAAGACATTTTCTTAGAATTGTTGGTGCCATTATTGATATGAAGGAAGGCACCATTAAATATCAATTCCCACTCAAGAAAGGTATAGAACACTTCCCTAGCAAGAGATAGAATATACCTTTTTCCTCTTCTATTAAAACAAAATTTAATATTAATGCTTCTTCATTTGAAAATACTTGAATCTTGCTCCTATGCCTAGCTGAAAGGCGTTAAAGAAAAGCACTATTGGGAGATAACCCAAATTAATTTTACTTTCAGTAGGTTTTTCTTTTGTTAAGTCTTGGAAGTTATTACCTCAGTAATAACCTCTCCTTATCCTTTTTGTGTGGTTTTTGTGCCAAGAATAACCTCTAATGAGAGAGAAGTAAGACTTGGGAAAGTTGCTGTCCCGAAATAGATTTTTAAGCTTCACTGTCAAAAATCGTGAAAAATACATGTACGTCGGATTGAGCTGTAATTTTCTGTGATTATGCCCCAGGTTATTATCCAACTTTCGTTAGTTTATCACTTTTCGATTTGAGCAACATAAGGTCTTCGGAAAAATCGGTTTTTACCTGCTGGTCTATTTTGATAGATTTCTGCCATTATTTGCATTTGCCTCTTAATCTCTTTCTCTTTGAGTTCTCTTTGATCACTTGATCTTTTAGAAGGAATTGCTACAGTAGATTGTGTTTTAATCGAATTTTTACTTGTGTTGAAACTAAACCCAAAGACTTATTATCTAGAATACACTAATGTTGCTAATGAAGATTGTGTGAAGTTTTGTATGAAGGAAATTTTCAAGTGTAGGGAAGAATAATGTGATGAGATGAAGTATGGAAAAAAGATCAAGCTTGGGGATGCCACCCATGTCACCCAAAGAAATATTCAAGAGGTACAAGCGTCAAAGCTTGGGGATGCCCAAGGCATCCCCTTCTTCATCAATAAAAATCTCAGGTTTTCTTCCAAAACACTTCATTTTTATTGTTTCATGCACAATTGTGTTGTTCTTGGAGCGTCTCTGTTTTTTTAGTTTTCTTTTGTTTGGTTTGCTTAAATAAATTGGTTGGATCCCCGCATTCAAATGTTGTTTCAAATAAGTTGATCGGTGTTGGAAAAGAGTAGGAAGCTTCATAAAGGAGCTTGTTTTGACTATGGCCTAGACTTTATCATGTCATGTTTGATGTTGCTTTGACCTTATGCTTGGTGATTATTGCTATAGCATGACTTGTTCCAAACAATTGAGATTGCCTAATGTGCCTTGAAAGAATCATGCGTTGTTTTAGCATACAAAGCATAATATTATGGTATTCTCCTTTGATGCTTTATTTGGGTTGACTTGACACATGCTTACACCATGTTAAGACTATGAACCAGTCACCTTAGCCTCTATGATCATTTAGTTTTTGACTTTTAATATCACTTTATGCTTTAATTAATAATGTTTTGTCGCTTTACATGATTATGGCCATTATTGCTCTCTTAGTTGGTCGCTCCCAGTCTTTTGCTAGCCTCCACATGTACCACGTATGAGTTCCACTCATGCATCCAACTTCCAAGAAAAACAAGTTATTCCAAAGAGTCCACTATAAATTCCTATGCATGGTGTGTTACACCATTCCAAGTATATTCATGTTTTTATCTAACTTCCAAATTAAACTTTTTATGTGAAAATTAGTGATTAAAGCTCTCACAAACTTGATGGCACACTTTATTTTCTTGCACTTAATAAACTTGAACCATTGTGTCCATCTATGTTGCTTATATTCTTGCACTTTATAAGTGGTGAATTAGCAGAACCATGATACCATGGGGAACGCTTTCAACATTGCACTTATTATTCAGTTGATATCATGTTCTTTTGTTTATGGATCCTGGTGGTGTGAAATAAAAGGGGAGCTTATAAGCTCATGGAGTTTGTATGTGTGTTAGAGAAATGCCTGGGAGGCTAGCCTAAGCCATGCCTAATCATGATGGAAACTTGCAGCATAACCATAGTGAGCATTCTGTGAAGCATCCTCAATAAAAACCTATGAAAATAGCAAATAAAAAGACCGCTGAGATGCTCATTGTCGGTTGCCTTGTCATTTTGATATGGGAAAGCTCATGTGTCATGGGAAATCTCTTGTGTCATTTTGATATGATACACATGTACTTACAATGAAAATAACTTACTTGTGACTAAAGTTGAGTAGCATGAGGTTCGGTACTCGTAAGCAAGGGGCATGCGATTTTCAACTTATAACTTGTCAAGCATATCATCATATTTGTGTCACTTTAACCTTAATCACCTCAAGATGCTTATGATAGGGCAATGAGAGCTGAAAGCTAATAAGTACCATAATTTTTGGAAGCTCTTTATGAAACTTGAAATCCCTGCTTCCCTCTATGAAGGGCCTTTCTTTTACTTTTATGTTGAGTCTCCATCTTCTATCTTTATGCACCAATTGAGAGAGCATAGTGGTCATTCTTAGTTTAATGCGCATTGTCCCAAAACTTGTTGATTGATTCATAACTTTGAAATTGCTTATTCTTAAATTATTTGTATCTAGTCACCCTTATGAACTTTGAAGGTGTCCTATGCATTTATATTTTTCTATACCATGAGGTACAAGCTGAATACCACTCTTATTATGTTTTCTATATGTGAAACAAACAAACGTCTTTCAATGCATTGTTATTCATGATCTTTTGTTTGTACCTTTTCATGTTACAACATAGTTGCTATGTATTCTTGTTAGAACTCTATCTTTCATGCTCATGTAGAGTACTTTGATCCCAGCTATCAATGCTTTACAAATACCTTGATCAAGATTGTGATGGTGCATGTCACCTCAAAAATTATACTTTTTATCACTTACCTACTTGAGGACGTGCAGGAGTTAAGCTTGGGGATGCTTGATACGTCGTAAACGTACCTATAATTTTTGATTCTTCGTGCTTGTTTTGTATCAACTTTCTTATGTTTTGTTTACAGTTTGAGGAATTTTTATACATTTTCTAGAACTAACCTATTAACAAGATGTTGTAGTGCCAGTTGCCCGTTTTCTGCTATTTTGGTTTTAGAAAAGCTAGTAAGGAAATATTCTTGGAATTGGACGGGACAAAAGCCAAGTCAATATTTTACCAGAAGAAACACGGAGTCCGAAAGGTAGCCGAAGTGGGGCCACGAGGTGGCCACCCCCTAGGGCGCGCCGCCCCATGGTGTGGGCCCCCTCGGGCGCCCACCAGCCTTGCCCCTTCACCTATAAAAGTACCCCGATGCAGGAACCCTAAGCACCTGATCGAAAATCCACGAAAGAGTCTGTAGCCGCCGCCATCTCCATCCCTAGATCGGAGGGGATCCGAAGCTCTTCCTGGCACCCTGCAGGAGGGGAGAGATCATCTCGGAGGCCTTCTTCATCACCATGCTAGCCTCCGGAGTGATGCGTGAGTAGTTCACCCTTGGACTATGGGTCCATACAGTAGCTAGATGGTTGGTTCTCCTCCTTTGTGCTATCACGTTTAGATCTTGTGAGCTCCGTTCATGATCAAGATCATCTATTTGTAATCCTACATGTTGTGTTTGCGGGGATCTGATGGATATTGAGATACTATGTCAGATTGATTAATTATTTATTCTATCATGTCTATGTTATTTGTGATCTTGCATGCTCTCTGTTGCTAGTAGCTATCTTGGCCAAGTAGATGCTTGTAACTCCAAGAGGGAGTATTTATGCTCGATAGTAGGTTCATGCCTCTAGTAATCTGGGGAAGTGACAAAAATATCTAAGGTTGTAGATGTGTTGTTGCTACTAGGGAGAAAACAACAATCCTTTGTCCATGGGGCAATTGTATTTTTTACTTTACACACTTTGCTTAATGCAATTATCTGATGCTTGCAACTTAATACTAGAAGGGGTTCAGATGATAACCTGAAGGTGGATTATTAGTCATAGATGCAGTTAGATTATGATCTATGTATTATATTGTAATGCCCAATCAAATCTCGTAGGAGTCAAGATGTCTAGTATTTGCATTGTTATGCTTTCTCAATTTCTCAATTGCCCCGCTGTAATTTGTTCACCCAACATGCTATTTATCTTAAGGAGAAACGCCTCTAGTGAACTGTGGACCTTAGCCCATTCCTTTACCATTAATATACTATCTACTGTTTACCGTTTACTATTTACTTTTTGCAAGCAATTACTATCTTCCACACTATATGTTAGTTCCTTTGTTTTCAGCAAAACCAGTGAGATTGACAACCTCACTGTAAGTTGGGGCAAAGTTTTGTGGTTGTGTTGTGCAGGATTCCAAGTTGCTAGCAACACCTTGGAGTTGTTTCCTTACTCCTACTGGTTCGATAATCTTGGTTTCATAACTGAGGGAAACTTGCTTCTGTGCTCATCATACCTTCATCTTGGGGTTACCAACAACCTCTACATATCTTGAGCCATCAGTTCTTAGTACCTTGGGTTGCACAAGGTCACCAATAGCTGCATCCATTAATTGCTTAAGAATTTCATCATTTTGAACTTGACAATTAGGTATCCTTGAATCTATTGAGTAACAAGTTTGAGAAATATCTTTTACCTGCATACAACCACAGTATTATTACAAGCAGAAAAAATGTAAGGTGTAGTAGAAAACAAAAATTAAATAGTTATCTGCACTTACGGGGTAAGCACCGTATTTTCCATTAGTGCCCAGGTACATGTCACTAAATATTTTTATCAGATTGCCTTTCCAAACTCTTATTCTTGGCAATGTTGAAGGAATTTGAACTAGTGTGAAATCAATGAAATCGAGACACCGGACCTACTTAAAAAGAAAAAGAAACAATGGGGAAATCAGATAAGCAAATAAATAAAATGGTGAAGATAGTTATAATTAGAATTGCTAAGGTACAAAAAAATTCATGATAATCTACAAATATTAAGAACAATAACATACCGCCAAATGATATATACATCCACCAAGAGTTTGTGTTAATTGCCTTGTATTCTGTGGTTCGTTCAAGTATTTCTTGATATAAAAGATCATCCATTCATGGATAAATTTTGACCAGTTCTGATACCTTATATTATCAACTAGTACAAGTGCTCCCATGTATTTGGTGCTCAGTTTAGTGCTTGAATTAGGACACAAAAATGTTCCTAAACAGACTGACATAAAGCACCGACAGAAAACACTATCAAGTAGAGCTTCTTTTGCTAGAATCATTTTTCCAAAGAATTTGATAGAAGGAACTTCTAATAAACCAAACATAGCAAGGAAAGCTGCTTTTCCTAACTCTTCATCACCGTCAACAAGCAAATCTCCGGTTGGTGTTCCAAGAGTTTCATGAACTATTTGAGGGCTGAGTTGTATCTCTTTTGAACCTATTTGAATAACTTCTCTATCTGTGCATACGTTATCAGCAACCCACTGGACAAAGCACCTGGAAACTGAGCAACTATCTAAATTCAAGATCTCAGAGAAATCAAGCCATTTCACAAGTTCCACATAATGAGGACATGTGTGCACTCTCTGTAGCACTTTGGACAGAAATGTGATACTGCATCTACTGTAAGCTTTCCTCTCATTATCTGCTTCACTGCCATTTTCTTCACTTGTAGATATTGTTAACCTCTATCAATGTGCAAAAGCAAAATAAAATAAAAAATCAGACAACATGTCTAGTTACAGCAAAAGAAAATCAACAATAGAAAAAGTTATGTGCAATAGTTCTAACCTTCCTTTTGTGATTTCTAACACTCTTACGTCGTTATCTTTTTTGAACACTAGTTATAATCTGCATGGAAGTTAAAATGTTTGCAACAATAAGAATAAGCTAAATTCAAAAACTGTTGTAAACTAAAACAGTAATAGTATTACTTATTCTTTAAGTGTAATCATATGAATTGCATTCCAATACACACAATAAAAATGTGCAAAAAACAAATCACTTAAGGAAAAGTATGCCTTGTATTACAGTAAACAAAATATAATCATGGAAGAACAAGCTTATGGACTACAAAGATAGGTTGTATGAAAATCAAAGCATACCATTCTCAATATTTCATGGCACATTTCATTATCAGTCTCAGTTTCATATAATGAATTCGCATCTTGTGATAAAATCATGCAATTTTCCTCTTCGGTATGATATCCGTCACCTTCTATCTTCATTTTAGGCAGTAAATACAAACATCAAACAAAAACCGAGATATTAGATGTGCTACCCTATAAAATCATAGGAGTATAGTAAAAATACACAAAAGATAGTGAGTACAATGATACTAAGTGTATCTGCTGAGAAATAGAAGCATTGTTTACATAGTATGCTCAACAGAAGGTCCGCATTGAAGTAATGAACCCATCAAGTCGACATGGATATATATAGAAACAAAAAAACTATATGTTGAAAACTAAAGCACTAAAAAAACAAACAGATGAGGCACTATATATATAGGGTTGAGCATACTAGTGTATAGGCTTGAGCATACTGGTGTAGCAGCAAAAACATTAGAAATAAATTGTTAATAGTTCATTGTTTAATAAACAGGTTGTATTAATTTCATATTTTACTAATTTCATCTATTATTAGCAGATAAATTCCTTTTGGATAATCCGTATCTAATCGTGCTTACTTACGACGGACTTGAGCATCTAATCGATGATGAGGAAGCAAAACAATCGACCAGGTTGATTGTACTATGCGTCGAACGGAGCTTCTTCTTCTTCCGTTCTTCACCGGGGCAAAGGAGGAGAACCTTCTTCACCAGAGCAAAGCAGGGGGCGGCCGGCGGATCTACCTCCCCCACAAGCCGGTCTTCCTCAACACCCCTCTGGCCGCTAATCTGGTGTCCTCAATTTCTCCTCCCTCCGAGCCCTGCTCGTGTTTTCCCCACCGCTTTTGAAATGCTAGATTTGTTCTAGAAGAAATGAAACAGGGTTGGGGAGGGAAAAGTAACAGAAGGAGTAATGGTAATGGTCAGTTCGCAATGTAGGAATGTGGGCATGTCACCGTTATGTAGCGTTGGTTGAGTTGTTTAATATAAGTGTAATCTCTTAGAAAAATACGAAAACTTATAAATTAGCTATTCTTTGTAAAATCAAAATTATTATTATTTTAAAAGACATAAGAAATTTAGTATTATACGTATATATCTTATACTAAATCAAGTCTAGATACAATCAAATCTAGACAAATCTAAGTCAACTAATTTGGGTCGGTGGGAGTAATAAAAAATTAACATGCTGCTTCGTTGGTGGTTGTTGTCGCTAAGAGCCCATTCACATGCTGCTTCGTTGGGTTGTTCGACCGAGATTGAGAGTGGTAGCAAGTATCCAAAGGAATCGCGTCGGAGGTATTTTACGGCTGGAGTCGAGGATCTCCGGTAACCCTAATTGCAATTCCCTCTCTATATTATCAAGGGAGAAGGCCAGTTGTGCGTAAAATTGCAACTCAAGACTCACAGTCCAGTTGCAACCCTAGTTGCAACTCCCTCTCTATACCAACAATGGAGAAGGAAAATTGCAAGTCGAGATGCAACTTAAGCCTAAAAAATACAATGATCATTCAACACGATAGTTAGTTGCAACCGTAATTGCAACCCCCTCTCTATACAATCAAGGGAGCATGTCGAGACACAACTCAAGACTACCAGTCCAGTTGCAACCCTAGTTGCAACTCCCTCTCTATATCATTAAGGGAGAAGGCCAGTTGCATGTCCAGAATACAAATTGAGATGAAAGTCCAGTTGCGTGTCAAGTTGAAACTCGATACTCATAGTCCATTTGCAACCCTAGTTGCAACACCCTCTCTATACCATCAGGGAGAAGGTTGGTTGCATGTCAAGGTGCAACTCAAGGCTAAAGAGACAAAAAAACAGAGTCTTCAGTTGCAACCCTAGTTGCAACTCCCTCTCTATACCATTAGGGGAGAAGGCCAGTTGTGTGTCAAGTTGCAACTCGATACGAAAATCTAGTTGCGTGTCGAGATGCAACTTGAAACAAAAAAATACAATGATCATTCAACGCGGTAGTCAGTTGCAACCCTAATTGCAAATACCTCTCTATATCATCAGGGGTGAAGCCCAGTTGCGTGTCAAGTTGCAACTCGATACTCATAGTCCAGTTGCAACCCTAGTTGCAACTCCCTCTCTATACCATCAGGGAGAAGGCTGGTTGCATGTCAAGATGCAACTCAAGGCTAAAAAGACAAAACAACAACAGAGTCCCCATTTGCAACCCTAGTTGCAACTCCATCTCTATATCATTAGGGAAGAAGGCCAGTTGCGTGTCAAGTTGCAACTCGATACTCATAGTCCAGTGTTGGGTTCGCAGCATAGAAAAAAAATCCTGTGATGGGAACTATACGCCAATATCTATCTCCTAGATACAAGCAACGGGTGGATATACATCCACAGAGAACTTACCCTCGAAGACAACAAAGCTTTGTTAACGAGATGGAACTCGTGGATCATGTAGTCGTACACTTGCCGATCTCAAGATCATGATGAAGTCCTTCAGGTCCAGCAGTTCCAGCACCATCAGGTCTAGCACCGCAAAGTAGCGGTGCATCCGTGATCGCACACACGTTCGGTCCACCGAACAACCTCTGCCTCCTCGCTCCAGCGATGCAGCGGAAGCAGCAACTCCTTTCCAGATAAAGCCACCGGGAACATGTATCTCGCTATTCCGAGACCATGGAGGATAACTAGAGGGAGAAGAGAACCTTCACGAGGAGGTGGGGAAAGAGGAGAGGAGCCATGGGGATCCATTTATAGGGGAGGGGGCGCATCCCCAAGGCCATTACTGGTCGGCCATGGTGGGTGCCCCCACCTCTCCCTCATTCATGTGGGTGGAGCTTCCACTAAGCCCATTCACATTAATTTCAACTCCACTCACTTTGCATTTAAAGTCCACCAAATTAAATGCATTTTCTCTTTAAATAAAACACTTTTATTTATTTTATTCAGAATTTTGTTAATTACTTTAATTAACAAACATTCACATAAAACTCCCTGCAACATTTCAATATCACATGCAGAACCAGTTTCAGCAATTTCACCCGAAACAATTCCGGTTTCCATCAAAATGATTCCAGCGCTTTCTTAATCTTTATCTAAAACATATTTGCTCCTAAATGGTGTCGGTATCCCTTAAGTGTGTCACCCTATGGATCGCGAATAATGCAGACATGATCGAGACCCCTCTCCGATCAATAATCAGCAGCGGGACCTGGAGATCCGTACTGACTCCCACATATTCAACGATGACTCTTGTGATCGTGTGAACCTTTAATGTTGTAACTAAATCCCTTTGTATCGCGATATATTACATGTCTGAGATTCGATCATTGACATCCAAATACCTAGTTTGATCTCGTTACCGACATGCACTCTTTTCTCGTTCCCGTGATATAACATTCTAGTGATCACATCACTTGCTTGCAAGCTATCTTAATGTGATATCACCGAGAGGGCCTAGAGTATATCTATCCATCATTAGGATTGAAAAATTCCACTCTTGATCCATGAGCCTCAACATAACACCTTCGGAGTATCTAAACCCACCTTTATAGTCACCCTTTTACGGTGTGACATTTGATGTTATCAAGTTACTCTTCCGATGTTAGCAATTAACATGATCTCATGGTCTAAGGACTAAGATTACTTCGTATGATGTTATAGCAATATAAACATAATGACTTTGATCCTAATGATATACTTCAGATGAATGTTCATCACATCATTTCACAAATGTTGTGACCTCGTTATTAACAACATCCAATGTCCATGATCAGGAAACCTTGATCATCTTGTTAATCAACGAGCTAGTGTATATGAGAGGCATTACTAGGAAATTTGTATTTTGTTTATTAAACACACATGTATTACTGTTTCCAATTAATACAATTATAGCATGCAAAATAAACATTTATCATAAACATGGAATAAGATAATAACCACTTTATTATTGCCTCTCGGGCAGATTCCCTTCAGT
This sequence comes from Avena eriantha, assembly GCA_910589775.1. Taxonomy (NCBI): domain Eukaryota; kingdom Viridiplantae; phylum Streptophyta; class Magnoliopsida; order Poales; family Poaceae; genus Avena; species Avena eriantha. The sequence goes on along the minus strand of OU342746.1, from coordinate 162,713,105 downwards.
CTCCCACTTGCACTAGAGTCAATAATCTAGTTTTAAAAACTTTGCGTGTTGAACACATATGGCTTTCTGGTGTTGCATATACGCGATTGCTGGTGGTTAACATAATCTCCAGATCTGATAGTTTCAGGTCCGTGTGTAATTGCATGTCTTTGCGTCTCTACGCATCACTCATTCTCAAATGAGATGGCATTGTATAAATTTGGTCCTTTGGTGAGACCTTTAGTTCGTTCGGGTTAAAATATGTTGATATTATTGTCATACAATATATCTTCATAGTATTAGCCCACTTTGAACCACACCTAGTTTGATAACAAACTACTTAACACAAATGCCCTCCTTTGCTGCTACTATAGCAGTCATATACTTGGCCTTTTTGTTGGGGATATACTTTCCGGGTATCCTCACAGTTCCTCACTGACCAGGGTGGCCCACTTCGGGTTAGAGCTTTGCTTCACGGGCGGCCTAGTCAGGGAGAAAGACAGGGTCCAATCCGGCTACGGGAAGGTCCAGAAGACTTACCGAATTAGGCCCATAATGTTACTTGTAGTTCAAGATGTACTCTGTAACTGACTCTTAGTCGTAGCCGGATAGATCTCTCCTATAAACCCTAGGACGGATATCTATATAAGCCATCCTAGGGAGAGCCTTTAGGGCAACACTCTAAACATCTCAATAGCCTACAATCTCAACTCGCACAGGCGAAACCCTTGTAACACATATTCCGGCTCTGCCGTATTACTGGATTGCTAGCAGGAGTAGGATCCGTCCAAAGCCGGCGGATTCGAACCTGGGTAAACTTGTGTGCTCACCGTCCCGGAACACCGTACGTCTCACACCCCTCTCTTCCGCACGCCTCGAGGACCCCCTCATGGCGTACTTGTCCTCAATCCGACGACAGTTGTCGCCCACCGTGGGGCAAGTGAGCTTCGGATCTACGTTCCGAGCGGAATCTGCAAGAATCGGAATCGGTGAGACTATCACAGTCGATCGCATCCTCTACGCCAACGATGTCCCTCTCATCGTTCTCGACGAGACTTGGATTCCGGCTAGGGAGGCCGTGACTGCCTACACAATCATGTCTTTTGGCGAGATCGATGTTTACATCGGTTTCGCTGAACCTGCCCAACCCACCCCAGCGGTGATGATAGAGGTAGAAGAATCTTCTGGGTCCCCTTTGTCTACGGAGGCGGAAGAGTTCCGGATCTTAGAAAACCCTAATCCCACCCAGCCCGCACCAGCTGCGGAGATAGTGGAGAAATCCGAGCCTGAAGAAGACCTAGCGGTCCAAGTCGAATCTAGAGTGGATCTCCCTGGAGAAGCCGGATCCCAGATCGACCCACCCGTGGAAGTCAAAATTCAGGAGGAGCATAACAACGACACTAATTCCGGCTCCGATGACGCCGGGACAGACATGCCTTTCCTGAGGTACACACTAAGACGTATGATACTGCAAGGCAAAAGCGCAGATGCAATCCTTGAGACCATCAAAAATTTCGACATGGCTGATCGTGAAAGCCGCGGGTACCTCGGGAAGCACGCGTCGCACTTTGTCGGATACGTGGGATCCGGATCCAGCTCTGCCGATGCTGGGGAAAACACCGACTCTATGCTGGAGACAATTGGAACAAACGTCGATGTTCCCGCATCCTCGGATGACGTCAGTAGATTTCTAAATGTTCTCCACGGAATATGAAGAGGAGTATAACTCCAAAGCTGCAGAAGAAGGAGAAGCCATGGATGAAGGATCCGGGGAACACTCTCCCAAAGCGCAGGATGACATGGACGTCGGAGATAATCCCGAGGTCCAGACGTCCGAAAGTACCGATCAGAGCTTGACTCTGGGAAACGGACCCAAAGCCGTCTTTGCTACCGGCGCTGCCAAGAAGGCAAAGAAGAAGAACAAGAAGAACAAAACCCCGGCAAAAGACCCTCTGACAGAGGAGGTGATTGCCGAGGAATACGAGGAAGACTCGGATGGAGCACTTATCCCAGAAGAGCCAAAAAAAGAAGAATCGGTGGATGGACACGTGATCACCGAAGGTGCGCGTAAACTCATCGATGCTGCATTAACCACACCTATCCCTACAGCCACAGAACTTACTGCTGAAGAGCTGGACGAAAGGGCCCAAGCCCTAGAAGCGTGTCATCAACAACTCCTCGATGAAGCCAAAAACATCGAGGTGGAGAAGAAACGCATGGCAACCAAGGACTACATGTCTCAGTTGCATCAGAAGACACGGAAGCGTCACACCAATGACGACCAATTCCCACATGTCCGTGCCATCCTTTTTTGGAGATGAGATGGGGAAGCCACGGAAAGATAGCAAAGGAGATTGGGTATACCCAACCCTAGTATAGGATACCGTGGCGGCCCGACAAAATTCTATCGGCTAATCCAGGACCGAAGGAGATCCGTTTGGGTATCAAACTACTCAACAAGGGACTGGAGCAGCAAAAGGTCACCCTGTCCGGAAGTCAAAAACTGGTCTCGGATATCCACCAATGTCGCACAGATCCGGCATGGGCTGACGTAGATCCCATTACGTCCGGGAGCAGTATCATCGCCCCGAACGCTGGGAAGACAATTATTCAAGAACCGGATTGTCAGGACAACATTACAGAACTACGCGTAACTGGAGCAACGTCACTCCAGCGGCCGAGAAAGATGCCATTGCTGCACTGAATCCGAGGAACCCTCCCCGAAGAGAGTCTAACAATCGAAGGGGAGAAGATAAAGAGAAACGTCGGGAGGAGGATCGTCAAAAAATGCCACCTCCTAAACATGCAAGCCGTCCGGCTGAGCCTCACCGTGGTGGGAACGACGGACGAAGAAACGACGGAAACCATGCTGGGACAAGCCGGCAGGGGGCTCGTCGTAGTCAAGATCCTCCCCAGAACCGAAATAATGACGCTCCGGACGGAGGCCGGCGATCAGCCGGAAACAATTATGCTGCCCCACCCTCTCCACCAAGCAGTCATCACAACGACTCCCAAGGAGGGCAAGGAGAACGACGTGGCGGAGGAGGTGGTGGCAGAAGCCGTAGTCCGGCTCCAAGGCACCGCAGTCACAGCCGGCATTCGGGACGATCTCTATCCCCGAACGACGCAAGGCACATGATCAATTCCAATATAGAGGCGCGGGACTATGAAAACGATGACATTTACGTGGGCCCAAAGTGCTTCGGACCACGCATCAGAGCTACAAGATTCCCGGAAGGATTTGCCATCTCAAGGCACATCCAAGCCTACGACGGCATTGCTCGGCCAGATACTTGGCTTCAGGATTTTTTCCAAGCTTGCTGCATCGCCAAAGGCGGAAATAGCCTGGCCGCAACCCGATATCTCCCACTTATGTTGAGGAAGACGATGCGATCATGGCTCAATGAACTTCCGGAGAACACCATCCATAACTGGTATGACATGCAAAGTGCGTTCTTTCGGAATTTTGAAGGCACATATCGGAGGCCCTGTTCGGTCGGAGACCTACATCGTTGCACCCAGAAACCTAGAGAAACTTGCCGGGATTACCTCGGACGATGGATCGACACCAAGAACTCCTGTGAAGGAGTAAATGATCAAACCGTGATTGAAGCTTTCATCACAGGGCTCCCAATTGGTCTACTACGTCACCACTTGAAGTGTGACAAGGTCACTGATTTGGGAGAGATGATAGAAATAGCGAGAAGGTATGCAGATGCTGACAACAATGCAGAGGGATTACTCAACGTCCTAGCTGTGCCTCAGTCGGAAAGACAACCAAAGCAACAAGCTCAGAAGCGCAAAAATACCTCAGAAGCAAAACCCAACACGGAGACAACGGTGGTTACTACTGTTTCCGGGTCTGGAGGACGAGGAGGACATGGTGGAGGCCGCAGGCGTGGCCGTGGGACTTCAAGGGTCCAAGGTAGAGGAGAACAGTAACCAGGCAAAACCTACTCTTGGGCCGACATTGCCAATAACCCATGTGTGCATCACCTAGACGCCAAAGTGGGCTCGTCCCACACCAACGCTGAATGTCGTTTCAATGACGACATCAAAAGAGATGATACTGCGGGCTACAAAGCTAAGCGGAAGAAGGGAAAGAAAAATCCCGAAAAGGACAAAGAGACCAAGGAAGATTCCGACATGGAGGAGGCTGATGCTTCAAATCCCAAGCCGGAAGGGAAGAAGACTTTTCCCACCAAGAAGGACACTTATGTCACTTTCCTTGGATCTCAACCAGTGAAGGTCAAGAAAGCAGTTCTCCACGAGCTCAATGCAACAGTTCTAGCTGTCCCTCAATATCTAGACTGGTCGGAAGTGGCAATCACATTTGACCGTGTTGATCATCCGCCTAAGTTGCACAGGCGAGAAAAATATGCCTTAATCTTCAACCCACTTATTGACGGTTATGGTTTTCTCCAAGACCCTCATGGACGGTGGTAGCAGCATCAATATTCTCTATGTCAAAACGCTACGCCGGATGAAGATCTCGGAAACCCAGCGGAACCATAACTCTGTGATCTTTCACGGAGTTGTCCTAGGAAGACAAGCTAATTCCCTGGGAGAGATTACTTTGGATGTTACCTTTGGAACTCCAAAGAATTATCGGACGGAGGCACTTTCCTTCAAAGTGGTCCCATTCAAGAGCGCGTACCACGCTATATTCGGACGTCCGGCTTACTGGGCGTTTATGGCTTGTCCGTGTTACATTTACAATATGATGAAAATTCCAGGTCCCAACGGCATGATCACCATCAGGGGAGACCCGAAGAAAGCGCGAGAGTGCGAGGATGGAAATGCCGCCTTTGCCGAAGCCGTGTTGCACGCCTAGGAGTACCAGGAGATCAAGAAGAGCATAGATCCGTCTGAGATGCCCGCAACGAAGAAGGAGGTGACAAAGCCAAATCCGGAGTTCAAGGCATCAGAAGAGCCGAAGAACACGCCGTTGAAGGATGATGACCCCTCCAAGGTGACCTAGATAGGCGTAGGCCTAGGTAGCGCATAGGAAAGTGCGCTTGTCAAGTTCCTCCAAGCAAATCAAGATATCTTCGCATGGCAGCCATCTGACATGACGGGAGTACCTAGGGAACTTGCCGATCACTCTCTAAATGTAAACCCGAATGCTAAACCCGTCAAACAGTCCTTACGATGGTTTGGCGACGAAAAGCGTAAGGCAATAGCTAAGGAACTAGCGCGGCTCGAGTTAGCCGGATCATAGAAGAGGTCATCCACACTGAGTGGTCGGCCAATCCTGTAATGGTCCCTAAAAAGGACACCACTGATTTAAGGATGTGTGTTGATTATACTGCCTTGAACAAGGCTTGTCCAAAAGATCCGTTCGCTCTGCCTAGAATTGATCAAGTCATCGATTCTACGGCAGGCTCGGAACTCCTCTGTTTTCTCGACGCATATTCCGGCTATCACCAAATCCGAATAAAGGTATCTGACAAAGTCAAAACTTCATTCATAACCCCTTTCAGAACCTTCTGTTTTGTTACGATGCCCTTTGGGCTGAAGAACGCAGGAGCTACGTACCAGCGCACGATGCAGCGTTGCCTCCACGACCGACTCGGACGCAATGTACATGCATACGTGGATGATATCGCGGTGATGTCCAAAAAGAAGGAAACTACAATTTCCGACTTGGAGGAGACGTTCGCCAATCTACGAAAATACAACATCATGCTTAACCTGAAGAAATGCTTTTTCAGAATACCAGCCGGAAAATTGTTAGGTTTCATCGTGTCTCAAAGAGGCATAGAGGTGAACCGAGACAAAATCAAGGCTATACTCAATATTTCCAGGCCAACTCGCCTGAAGGATGTACAAAGATTAACTGGTTGCATCGCTACGGTCAGTCGATTTGTAAGCCGACTTGGTGAAAGAGCCGCACCATTATACAAACTCCTGAAAAAGACCAAGGATTTTGTCTGGACTGACAAAGCTGAAGCTGCACTACAATATCTGAAGAGAGTACTCTCATCTGCTCCTATCCTTGCAGCGCCGGAACCTAAGGAACCGATGCTGCTCTACCTTGATGCGACAAATAAGGTCATTAGTATCGTCATGGTGGTGGAGAGACCAGAGGAAAATCAGGAACACCTGGTGCAACGTCCGACTTACTTTGTCAGCGAGGTCCTGACAGAATCAAAACAGCGGTATCCGCACTATCAAAAGTTGGGTTACGGTGTTTTTCTAGCATATCGTAAGTTACGACACTACTTTCCGGAGCATCCAATTACCGTGGTGAGCACAGCTCCCATGAGAGATATAATCAACAACAGTGACGCCACAAGACGCGTCGCCAAATGGGGCATGGAGTTTTCAGCTATTGATATTGAGTATAAACCTCAGACAACAATCAAATCTCAGATCCTTGCTGACTTTGTCGCTGATTAGACAGAGACGAAGGAGAACATGATCCTCCCTGAGTTGGAATATTGGACCCTCTTTTTCGATGGGTCTAAGGCTCGGGGGGCTCGGGGGCTGGTGATACGTCCATTTTGCATCACTATTCTATGTCTTAATTCACTATTATTCATTGATATATTTCGTATTGAGAGGTGATACTTATGTTATTTCATCTGTTTTTGCATGGTTGATGACTTTTGGAGCATGGACCGCTACCGTCAGGATTCTGATGGAAAAAGTGCTATTTGGAGGAAAAATTCGCGAAGATCCAAAAATCTGGGAAAATATACGGAAAATTCTATTTTTCCAGAAGACTCAGGATGCCAGAAGATGGAGTGGAGGTGGGCCATAGGGGGCCCACACCACCCCATGGCACGGGCAGGCCTAGGCCGCGCCTGGGACTGGTGTGGCCGCCCTGGCCCACTCCAGCCTCTCTCCTCTGGCGTATATCATCCCCACGAAACCCTAAGACTCGGGGAGCAACCACAGAAAGATTCTGCCGCCTCTACGGGGCGGAAAACACTGAGAGAGAAAGATCTCTCTGGCAGACAGATTTCTGCCGGGGGAATTCCTTCCCGGAGAGGGAAGATCATCGCCATCAACACCACCATCAAGTTGGGCTTCATCGAGATCATCATCAGCATCATCACCATGATCATCACCATCAGCACCCTCATCACCATCTCCATATTGCTGTAACAATTGGTTGAATCTTGCTATAGTTCATAGGGGAAACTTTCCCGGTGTTGATTACTATTTGTAGTTGATGCTATTGAGTGAACCATTGAATTATTGTTTATGTTCATATTGTTATACATCATTATTTCATCTCTGATCATGATCCATATGATGTCTTGTGAGTAGTTCGTTTTGTCCTTGAGGACATGGGAGAAGTCTTGTTGTTAGTAGTGGAGTTGCGTTGAGAAAGATTCAATAGATTGTTATTTAAGTTGTGGTGTACTTCTTCTAGTGGTGTCATGTGAACGTCGACTACATGACACTTCACCTATATGGGCCTAGGGGAATGCATTGTGTATTTGGCTACTAACGGTAGGGGTTGCCGGAGTGACAGAAACCTGAACCCCCGTTAGGAAACCATTGCACAAGGGACGTAAGGCTCTTAGAGTTTAAAGCTGTGGTTAGGTTTCTACCTTAATTACTTTCTTGTACTTATGGATGTTTGTAAGGGGTATAATCACAAGTATGTATTAGTCTTGGATGGGGCGGTACATTAGCACAGGTTCACCCACACAACACTTAGCAAGCTAAAGAAGATTAATCAGCTATATGAAGCGAAAGCACTTGACAGTCTTCCCATGTGTCCTCGAGAACGTTTGGTCATCTATAGAAATACAACCGGCTCGTCCTTTGTTGCATAAAGGATTGGGCCACTTGCTGCATTCATTCTTACTGTCTTTTATTTACTCGTATTTTGTTTACTTGCTTTATCGAAAACCCCTAAAAATCCGTTTGCTAAGTATTTGTAGAGAATTCCTGATCCATACCACTAGCCAGCACCTTCTGCTCCTCGTTGGGTTCGACACTCTTACTTATCGAAAATACTGCGATACACCCCCTATGCTTGTGGGTCATCAAGACTATTTTCTGGCGCCGTTGCCGGGGAGTGAAGCGCTATTGGAGAGTGGAACTGGTAAAGGAAACTTCTACTGTGAGTATTGTTTACTTCTGCTAGTTGCTTTATTTTCGTTATGGATAATTCGCTGAGTTTCTTTGGTAATGCTACTACCACTGCTAAGGTAGTAGATAAGCCACCACCTGCTGAGAGAGATGTTTTCAACAAGAATTATTGATCGTGTTATGGATAACTACTATGTTGGGGATGGAACTGTCCATCCCGGTGATCATTTACTCTTTATACACAAATTATGCGGGTTGTTCAAGTGTGCAGGTATTACTACAGATCAAGTTAAGAAGAAGTTATTCTCATTATCACTGAAAGGAAGAGCTGAGGAATGGTATAAGCTGCTGAAGAATGGTCAAGCTCTGGAATGGGAGGAAATAGTGCCTCTCTTTTATTCAAAGTTTTATCCTCCTAGTGAGATTCATAAAGATCAGAATCAAATATACAACGTTTGGCCTCTTGATGGAGAGAGTACAGCTCAAGCTTGGGGGAGATTGAAGTTACTAATGCTCAAATGTCCCATTCATGAGCTCCCCAACAATATTATTATTAACAACTTTTATGCAAGGCTCCCTCTACATGACAAAGATTTATTGGATGCTTCTTGTGCTGGATCATTCACTCGTATGGGAGAAGAAGCTAAATGGGATCTTCTGGACCGTATTCAAGACAATGCTGAAGCTTGGGAGAATGATAAAGGTAGAAAGTCAGGTATAAATTATGATTATGAATGCATTGAATCTTTTATGGGAACTGATGACTTTCAAAATATTAGTAATATTTATGGTCTTGATTTGCAAGTTATTACGAATTTCTTTAGAGATTTTGCTTCCTATATCAAAATTCCAAAAAGGGGATGGAACAAATACCATGCATCTTACAAAGATATTGTTGACTATGCTCCTATTGGAAGTGCTGAGTATTGCATTATTGATCCCATCTTACCCAAACCTTATATCGATAAGATTCCCTTTCCCGAACCAATGTAATCACCAAAAGTGAAAAAAGAACTATAAAACCTGATGAACAAATAAACATTGAACCTGTGGTAGCAATTGTGAAAGACCTTGTCACTAAAAGCGTAGAAGATGGGAACATAGTCTTTTGTGAGGATGCTTCTAATATTGTTTCACATCCCAATAGATCTAAAAAGGCTAGTGTTCCTGTGCTTTCTGTTAGAATTGGTGATCATTGCTATTATGGTTTATGTGATATTGGTGCAAGTTCTAGTGCTATTCCTTATGAGCTTTACAGAGAAATTATGCATGAAATCAGTCCTTGCGAGTTGGAGGAGATTGATGTGGTTATTCACCTTGCTAATAGAGATATCATCTCTCCAATTGGTATTGTGCGAGACGTGGAAGTTCTTTGTGGTAAGATTAAGTACCCTGCTGATTTTCTAGTACTTGGTTCGGCTGCTAGTAAAACCTACCCTATCATTTTTGGTAGACCTTTCTTGAGTACTTGTGGAGCTATTATTGATTGCAAGAGGGAGAAAATCTTGACTAAGTTTGATGGGGAATCTTATGAGTTTAATTTTTCGAAATTTGCTAAAGAACCTTGCGAAGAGGAAACCCATAATGAGGATTTTAGGGTTGAACAACTTGCTTCTATTTCTCTTGCTCCTAACAATGCTTTGCAGCAATTTATGGAAGATCATGAAAGTGAAATCTTCATGGAAGAAAGGATTGAGATTGATAGGATTCTCCGTGATCAACCTATGATGTTAAGCACGACTTGCCTGTAGAAGACTTGGGTACCATGATGCCACCTAAAAAGGATCCGGTTTTCGATCTAAAACCTCTCCCTGATGATCTTAAATATGCTTATATTGATGATAAAAAGATATATCATGTTATTCTTAGCGCTAAACTTTCAGGTAAGGAAGAAGAAAGGTTATTGGAAGTTTTGAGGAAACATCGAGGAGCTATGGGCTATACTCTGGATGATTTAAAAGGGATTTCACCTACTATATGTCAGCATTCTATCAACATAGAACCAGATGCGAAGCCAGTAGTGGAGCACCAACGATGTTTAAATCCTAGGATGAAGGAAGTGGTAAGGAATGAGGTATTGAAACTCCTTGATGCTAGTATTATTTACCCTATTGCTGATAGTGAATGGGTTAGTCCTGTTCATTGTGTTCCTAAAAAGGGAGGTATTATCGTTGTCCCTAATGATAATGATGAGCTTATTCCTCAAAGAATAGTGGTAGGCTCTAGGATGTGCATCGATTTTAGGAAAGTCAATAAAGTTACTAAAAAAGATCACTACCCGCTTCCTTTTATTGATCAAATGTTGGAAAGGTTGTCTAAAAAGACCCATTTTTGTTTTCTTGATGGTTATTCTGGTTTCTCTCAAATTGCTGTTAAACAACAAGATCAAGAAAAAAATACTTTTACTTGCCCTTATGGAACTTATGCTTATAGACATATGCCTTTTGGTTTATGTAATGCTCCCGCTACTTTCCAAAGGTGCATGTCTGCTATCTTTCATGGTTTTTGTGAGGAAATTGTAGAAGTGTTCATGGATGACTTTTCTGTCTATGGAACTTCTTTTGATAATTGCCTGCACAACCTTGATAAAGTTTTGCAGAGATGTGAAGAAACTAATCTTGTTCTTAATTGGGAGAAATGCCACTTCATGGTTAATGAAGGGATTGTTCTTGGGCATAAAGTTTCTGAAAGAGGCATAGAAGTTGATAGAGCTAAGGTTGAGGCAATTGAGAAGATGCCATGTCCAAGAGACATCAAAGGTATTTGTAGTATCCTTGGTCATGCTGGTTTCTATAGGAGATTTATTAAAGACTTCTCTAGGATATCAAAACCTCTCACTAATCTTCTTCAAAAAGATGCACCTTTTGTTTTTGATGATGATTGTAGAGAAGCTTTTGAAACTCTTAAGAAGGCTTTAACTAGAGCCCCTATTGTTCAACCACCTGATTGGAGTTTACCCTTTGAAATAATGTGTGATGCTAGTGATTTTGCTGTAGGGGATGTCCTTGGGCAACGTATTGATAAAAAGTTAAACGGTATCCATTATGCTAGTAAGACTTTAGACACTGCTCAAAGGAATTATGCCACTACCGAAAAGGAATTTCTAGCTGTTGTTTTTGCCTGACATAAGTTTAGGCCCTATATTGTGGACTCAAAAGTAACTATTCATACTGATCATGCTGCTATTAAATATCTTATGAAGAAGAAGGACGCTAAGCCTAGGCTTATTAGATGGGTACTGCTTTTACAAGAGTTTGATCTACATATAGTAGATAGAAAGGGTGCTCAAAATCCTGTAGCTGATAATTTGTCTCGCTTGGAAAACATCTCTTTTGACCCTATGCCTGTTAATGATAGTTTCCCGAATGAACAGTTAGCTGCAGTGGGGGTGAGCTTGCGAGGAAGCCCTTGGTATGCTGATTATGCTAACTTTATTGTCTCCAAGTATTTGCCTCCAACTTTTACAGCTCAGCAAAGAAGGAAGTTCTTCTATGATCTGAGGCATTATTTTTGGGATGACCCACACTTATATAAAGAAGGAGTTGATGGTATTATGCGAAGATGTGTTCCAGAATATGAACAAAAAGAGATATTGCGCAAATGCCATGGTAGTGCCTATGGAGGACATCATGCAGGAGATAGAACGGCACAGAAGGTATTACAATCAGGTTTCTACTAGCCTACCCTTTTTAAAGATGCAAGAAAATTTGTTTTATATTGTGATGAATGTCAACGTGTTGGTAATATTTCTAGACGCAATGAAATGCCTATGAACTACTCTCTAGTTATTGAAACTTTTGATTGTTGGGGATTTGACTTTATGGGTCCTTTCCCTCCTTCGAAAGGCTATACTCATATTCTTGTTGTCGTAAATTATGTTACTAAGTGGGTAGAAGCCATTCCTACGAAGAGTGCTGACGGGGAAACCTCTCTAAAAATGCTTAAGGATGTTATCTTCCCTAGGTTTGGAGTGCCTAGGTATCTCATGACTGATGGGGGTTCTCATTTCATTCATGGCGGTTTTAGGAAGACCCTCGCTAAGTATGATGTTAATCATAGAACTGCTTCAGCTTATCACCCCCAAACTAGCAGGCAAGTAGAATTATCAAATAGAGAAATTAAATCTATCTTGCAAAAGACTGTCAATAGGTCTAGAAAAAACTGGGCTAAGAAGTTGAATGATGCATTATGGGCTTATAGAACTGCTTACAAAAATCCTATGGGAATGTCTCCTTATAAAATGGTTTATGGGAAAGCTTGCCACCTACCCTTAGAATTAGAACATAAAGCTTACTGGGCGGTGAAAGAACTAATAGAGATTGTAAGCTCGCTGGTGAGAAAATATTATTTGACTTAAGTTCTTTAGATGAATGGAGGAGTGAAGCCTATGAGAATGCCAGGATCTTTAAGGAAAAAGTTAAAAGATGGCATGACAAGTGAATACTTAAGAGAGAATTTCATGTTGGTGAGAAAGTTCTATTGTATAGGTCTCGTCTCAGATTTTTTGCAGGTAAGCTACTATCAAAATGGGAAGGACCTTTCATCATTGAAGAAGTATACCGTTCAGGAGCAATAAAAATTTCTTCTTTAAAATAATACTACACAAGTAGTGAATGGACAGCGACTCAAACACTATATTGCTGGAGATTCTTACAATGAAGATGTTGACGCCTTTCAAGTTATAACTCCAGAGAAATTCATTGAAGACCAAATTCAAAGACCTGCAGAGTCCGTGTCCAACTAGGTAACAGTTCAGGTAAGAAAAGTTCCATGAAAATACAATCCAACTATATTTTTGCAGTTTTCAGTCAATAAGGAAAGCTACGAAGCGAAAAAGGGACGGAAACAGAGCCAGGGTGGCCCACACCACCCTATGGCGCGGGCCCACCCCTGGCCGCGCCACCAGGTGGTGAGGCCACCCCGGACTCCGCCTCCGACTCGTTTTCTCCCAGTACCTTCCTTTTGATATGAAACTTCGTAATATATAACCCCTCGGATCCCCCAAGGTCCGTATATCGTGTTTTCGTCGTGTTTTTGTTTCGATATGTTTCTGCCAGGTAGAATCCTAGATTTGGAGCCACAGTGTCTTCCTCTGGATCATCCAAGGGAGACTCCTTAGAGGATATCATCAACCCATACATGAGAGAATTGAAGATTCATCCCAAGGAGTTGTTGCTCGAAGGTGGAGAGGTCCGGATTAAAGAGGTTCAAGGCCCTAAAGGTGAAGGAAGTCTGGAGGACAGGATGGAAGCACTAGAGCAAGAAGTCTTTAGGTACAGGAAGATGGCGGAGCGCGAAGTGGATATCATCCATAAGATTTGCTTCGAACTCATCACCGAGCACCAAAAGGAGACTGCTGAACTCAAAGACGAAGTCCTCTCACTCCGCCAAACAACCAAAAAACTGCAAGCACAGTTTTATGACGTTCAAAATCAAAAATGTGAGTATGAGGCTAGATTTAAACGCATAAGTGCTGCTGCAAGTTTCAGGATGTTGGAAACCACGATGTCCTTTGTTGATGGGAAGCCTTTACCCTGGAAGACGGACGAAGATGAGAGGATACCACCACCACCGAAGGAGTAATTCGTCATCAGGTTTAGCATTCCCTTGGTTTGTTCCAAGCTTGGGGGAGTGCCGCGGTATCATATCACTATCTTCTATCTTTTTACCTTATTAGTAGAGTCATATCATGAATAGAGGAGTTATTTTGTAGTATGGTTTGCATTATGGAAGTGTCCCCTCTCTCGTTAGATATGTATCCCTTGGTGTGAGTTTACGTTATGGAATATTAATGAGAAGTTCTATCATTCACTCTTTTGCATGGCTTATATTAGTTTTCAATTCGCGGTTATATGATTGATCTTGTTGTTAGTATTGGTAGCACTCTGGGATCATTGAGTTAATTTAGTTGGTTTTGGCAAACCTGGCTCGGTCAGTAGCAACACCTTTTTTAGAGTTGAAAATAAAAAGATAGAAGTACTCTAGAGGAAAATAATTTCATCATCTTTCTTTCTTGATTTGCTCATAAGTTTAGTATTCTCTAGTTAACATCTTTTGTGCTTCCAAGGAAGATTGCATGTTTGTCTTTATCATTTGTATGCTTGTTTGTTTCCTTCAACTCTTATACTTGCTACCCAGCCTTGCTAGCCAGAAACCTGTACTAAGAGGGAATTCTTCTTGTGCATCCACTCCTTTAAACCAAAACCCTTGCCATTTGCGTCCACCATACCTACCTAGTAGCATTATTGCTATTCCAAGTAAATTCCTATTTTTTCTACCTCCCAAATTAAACTTGTTATGTGAAAATTAGTGATTAAAGCTCTCACGAACTTGATGGCACACTTTACTTTCTTGCATTTAATAAACTTGAACCATTGGGTCCTTCTTTGTTGCGTGTATGCTTGCGCTTTATGAGTTGAAGTTAGCCGAACCATGTATCATGGGGACCGCTTTCAACACTTCATTTGGTACTTTGTACCTAGTTGATATCATGTTCTTTTGCTTATGGATCCTGGCAGTTCGAAATAAAAGTGGAACTTGTAAGATCATGGAGTTTATATGTGTGTTAGAGAAACGCCTGGGCCGCTAGCCTAAGCCATGCCTAATCATGGTGGAAACTTGCAGCATAACTATAGTGAGCATTCTATGAAGCATCCTCAATAAAAACCTATGCAAATAGCAAATAAAAAGATCGCTCAGATGCTCACTGTCTGCTTGCCTTGTCATTTTGATTATGGGATAGCTCCTGTGTCATGTGCAAGGGGTACCCCGTTGGCGGTTCTCAATGATACGCATGTATTTACAAAGAGAAGAGCTTGCTCGTGATTGAAGTTGAGTAGCATGAGGATCAGTACTCATAAGTAAGGGGCATGAGATTTCAACTTGTCAAGCATACCCTCTTAGTTGTGTCACTTTAACCTTAATCACCAAAAGATGCCTATGATAGGGGCAATGAGAGCTGAAAGCTAGTAAGTATCATAATTTTTGGGAGCTCTTTATGAGACTTGCAATCCCTGCTTCCCTCTGCGAAGGGCCTTTCTTTTGCTTTGTAGTTGAGTCAGTAAACCTATTGCCTTCTGTCTCAGCAAGTATTTTGAGTTGATGTGTTTCATTCATTCATATGATGATTTATGCATTCATGTTTCTTATGTTCCTTGCTTTCCACGTTGCTCTTATCTTGAAGTTTACTACTGTGAAAGCTTTCTTTGAAAACCAGCTATTTGTGAACCCCAGCAAATTATCAACTATTCTTCGACCGAGAGCTAAGTTTGCCATTACCAATTATGATTTACTCTATGTATCTTTATTGTGTTTCCTTTACTCATTGCAAGTTGAGTTATATAATAGTGAGTTGTCCTCTATTATGATCTATGTATTTGATAAATGTGATGCTACTTGTCCGTATTCTTTTATCGACTCTTCACTCCATAAACCTGAGGTCATGTTTATTGAGCTCAGTTTCGCTTGGGGACAAGTGAAGTCTAAGCTTGGGGGAGTTGATACGTCCATTTTGCATCACTATTCTACGTCTTAATTCACTATTATTCATTGATATATTTCGTATTGAGAGGTGATACTTATGTTATTTCATCTGTTTTTGCATGGTTGATGACTTTTGGAGCATGGACCGCTGTAGTTAGGATTCTGATGGAAAAGGTGCTGTTTGGAGGCAAAATTCGCGAAGATCCAAAAATCTGGGAAAATATACGGAAAATTCTATTTTTCCAGAAGACTCAGGATGCCAGAAGATGGAGTGGAGGTGGGCCATAGGGGGCCCACACCACCCCATGGCACGGGCAGGCCTAGGCCGCGCCTGGGACTGGTGTGGCCGCCCTGGCCCACTCCAGCCTCTCTCCTCTGGCGTATATCATCCCCACGAAACCCTAAGACTCGGGGAGCAACCACAGAAAGATTCTGCCGCCTCTACGGGGCGGAAAACACTGAGAGAGAAAGATCTCTCTGGCAGACAGATTTCTTCCGGGGGAATTCCTTCCGGGAGAGGGAAGATCGTCGCCATCAACACCACCATCAAGCTGGGCTTCATCGGGATCATCATCATCATCATCACCATCATTATCACCATCAGCACCCTCATCACCATCTCCATATTGTTGTAACAATTGGTTGAATCTTGCTATAATTCATAGGGGAAACTTTCCCGGTGTTGATTACTATTTGTAGTTGATGCTATTGAGTGAACCATTGAATTATTGTTTATGTTCATATTGTTATATATCATTATTTCATCTCTGATCATGATCCATATGATGTCTTGTGCGTAGTTCGTTTTGTTCTTGAGGACATGGGAGGAGTCTTGTTGTTAGTAGTGGAGTTGCGTTGAGAAAGATTCAATAGATTGTTATTTAAGTTGTGGTGTACTTCTTCTAGTGGTGTCATGTGAACATCAACTACATGACACTTCACCTATATGGGCCTAGGGGAATGCATTGTGTATTTGGCTACTAATCGTAGGGGTTGCCGGAGTGACAGAAACCTGAACCCCCGTTAGGAAACCATTTCACAAGGGACGTAAGGGTCTTAGAGTTTAAAGCTGTGGTTAGGTTTCTACCTTAATTACTTTCTTGTACTTACGGATGTTTGCAAGGGGTATAAACACAAGTATGTATTAGTCTTGGATGGGGCGGTATATTAGCACAGGTTCACCCACACAACACTTAGCAAGCTAAAGAAGATTAATCAGCTATATGAAGCGAAAGCACTTGACAGTCTTCCCATGTGTCCTCGAGAACGTTTGGTCATCTATAGAAATACAACCGGCTTGTCCTTTGCTGCATAAAGGATTGGGCCACTTGCTGCATTCATTCTTACTGTCTTTTATTTACTCGTATTTTGTTTACTTGCTTTATCGAAAACCCCTAAAAATCCGTTTGCTAAGTATTTGCAGAGAATTCCTGATCCATACCACTAGCCAGCACCTTCTGCTCCTCGTTGGGTTTGACACTCTTACTTATCGAAAATACTGCGATACACCCCCTATACTTGTGGGTCATCATCCGGCGTGGTGCTCAAATCACCCCAAGGAGATAAACTTTTATACATGTTGCAGATCCACTTCACAGCGACAAACAATATGCCGAGTATGAAGCACTGCTGCATGGAATCTGGATTGCTAAGGATATTGGCATCCGACGTTTGATGTGTTACGGAGATTCGGATCTCGTTGCTCAGCAAGTGTCGGATATTTGTAATGCAAATAAACACATGGCAGCATATAAAGCTGTCGTTGATGATTTATCTAAATCGTTCGAAGGGTTTGAAGTTCAACACATCCCTCGAGCAGAAAACAAGGAAGCAGACGCACTATCTCGGATAGGTTCTGCGCGGAAAGAGGTCTCGGATGGCGCTTTTCTAGAGCACCTCAAAGTTCCCTCAATAAAGGGAGTAGATGAGGAATATCCGACCAAATCCGACTCACCTTTGATAGCAGTTCTGGCTGTAATTCCCAGCTGGACTCAACCCTACCTCGATTATTTGGTAGATGGCAAATTACCCGAAGACGAGGTGCTGAGCCAGCAGATTATCCGACGAGCAAAAGCCTATACTATTTTTAAAGGTGAGCTCCATAAACGGAGTGTTTCTGGGGGTTTTCAGCGCTGTGTATCTCCGGAAGAAGGAGTGGAAATCTTAAAGGAAATCCACGAAGGCGGGTGTGGTCACCACGTTGCAGCCAAATCTTTAGTGGCAAAAGCTTTTAGACACGGATTTTTCTGGCTTACAGCTCAGGCAGATGCCGAATGATTAGTCAAGACGTGCAAAGGCTGCCAAAAGTACGCCAAGCAAGCTCATGTTCCGGCTGATCAGCTGCGAACAATACCTATAACATGGCCCTTTGTGGTCTGGGGGCTTGATATGGTAGGACCACTTAAACGAGCCCCAAGTGGATTTACTCACCTTTTAGTGATGGTGGACAAAATTCACCAAATGGATTGAGGCTAAACCTGTCACTAGTTGTGATGGAGCAACATCCAAAAGATTTGTCGAGGATGTTATAATCCGGTATGGTTATCCGAATAGCATTATCACGAACAACGGGAGTAACTTTTCTATGGGAGAATTGGCTGAATTCTGCAACGGGCAAAATATCCGGCTTGACATTACGTCAGTCGCACATCCACAGGCTAACGGACAAGTCGAAAGAGCAAATGGTTTAATTCTACAAGGCCTAAAACCGAGACTCGAAGCACCACTACGACGTGCTGCGGGGGCTTGGGCAGAGGAACTACCCTCTGTAATTTGGAGTTTACGAACAACTCCAAACAAGTCAACAGGATACACACCTTTCTTCTTGGTCTATGGCGCAGAAGCAGTTCTTCCTAGTGATTTAATTCATACTTCTCCTAGAGTGGCCGCGTATATCAAAGAGAATGCCGAGATTTCTCGACAAAATGATCTCGACTTAGTCAAAGAAGTTCGCGTCATTGCTGAAATGAGATCTACAGCCTATCAGCAGAAGTTACGCAAGTATCATAGCCAGAGAGTCCGAAATAGATCTTTCAATAAAGGTGATTTGGTTCTCCGGCTTGTGCAACAAAGAAAGCACAAACTTTCCCCAGTATGGGAAGGGCCCTTTTTAGTTAGTCGAGTATTACAAAATGGTTCGTATTACTTAACTGACATGAGGCCAGTCAAAGAAAGACCTGCTACTAAGAAGAGAAAGAGAGCTGGAGGCAGTACAAATCCGGATGAGTTAGACAGACCGTGGACTATTGCTCAGCTACGTCCCTTTCATTCTTAGTTTATCCTTCTTTGTAATCATACATATGTACATGTTCTATGAGAAATAAAAGTTTTGGTTGCCTCAAGTTTTTCTGAGAAGTTTTTACCATCTTATTTCCAAATGATCATGTCATAGTCGAAAATCCCAGAATGTTTGAAAGTACTTTATGCTCATGTTTGTTCTGGTTTAGATTCCCGATTCTAAAATTGCTACCTTCGGGTATAACTCTAAAAAAATTCTAGTCTTTACTTTGGTTATTTGTCTAATTGCTGGATGCGGGCATTTTCCGAGTAGTGAATTGTTGGTACTGGAAGCCGGCTTCGTTTCCGAGTTTAAACCGGTTTAGCAATTGAGCTCTGTTGCTCGGCAAAGTTTCTGGCGGAAGGTTTAGCCGGCTCACGAAAGGGATGAGGCGGAAAGCCAGATAAATGATAAGTGTAGACTAAAAAGTACAAGTGCATATGTAAACATTTCAGGCACACAAAAAAAATCAAAGCCAAAAAGTGTTGAATAGATCAAAAGCTTAGCACTAGCAAAGTTAAAGTACTACATATTTACAGACGCATCATGTTTTTCCGGAATAATACAAAAATTTCTGGTCTATGATGCAGGAGGAGATGAAGGAGATGTCGGCCCGCTGGATACGTCGCCTTGATATCATTTCGAGATGTCCACATCCGAGGTGGTGCATTCATCGTCGGAAATTTCTGCTGTTTCTTCTAGAGGCGGAGGCGGAGTGTCCACGCGGTTGAAGAAGGGAGTATCGTAACTGGTCAAGTCAGCTACATGACACCCATATCCGGCACAGGAGTCCATAATGGCTTTGATGTACTGCTCCTGGCCATCTTCATCCACTGTAGAGTACCCTCTGGTCACTTGCCATATCTCCATGTTTCCATGGTGGCTCATGACCATGGTGAGAGCGTTCTGTGCTGCTGATCGCGCGTAGGACATGTTCCAATCCTGGACGAGCTACGGCATCTCCTTTTCCTTGTCCCGCACCTGAAAATCCGACATGTTGTGCATGTCCGGAATCTTGAGAGCTTCGCCGATGTCCTCAAGGGATTGGCGGAAGTCATGAAGCAGGTCACCGACTTGGGTAAGCCGGTGGGTGCGGGGCTCGGTGGAAGAAGAGTCCGTCAAGTTCAGAGGACCTATATACCAAACAAGTTAAGAATTATCCTACATTGAAGAAAGTCGAAGAAAAAGATAAGTCAGGCAGATGGAACGGGGGAGTACCGAAAATGACGTCGTTAATTTTGGTCTTCTCCTCCCGGAGACTCTGGATTTTAGCCCGGAGCGCCTGGGAAAGGTCCCTCTCTCTGTTAAGCTCACTCTTGAGGTCCGAGATTGTTTTATCTTGAGCAGCGATTTTGCGATTCACGCTCTTCCGTAGCCATGCAGGAGGATTCAAGGACTTGAGTTATGCTCTTTTCATGATCCACCTTGAGCTTATCCAGCTCTTGGCGAAGCTCCTTGTTCTCCACCACTAAGGTCTTGAGGTTCTCGGCTTCTTCAATCATGGCGCGGGATTGTTTCACCAGCGCTGTAAGCCAAAAAGAACAACAGTTCAGAAAAATTCGACATTGAAATAACAAAGACAAGGTTTGAGTCTCGGAATGTTTACCTTCGGCCTCATCCTTGGTAACTTTAAGTTTAGCATTTTTAAGCAGGAGAGCTTTGATCTCTCTCCGCTTATCATAGACATTCTTCAGTAAATCCTGGTTATAGGAACATACTTTCTGTAAGTCAGAATACCCAAAGTCAGAAAGCTACTTAAGACTCGGGCTAATATTTTTGCTAATATCAGCACGAACCTTGGGGGCTACACTAGTTCATTCTTGGGCATCCTAATGAAGCATAAACCTGGATTATATATCCTACTTCATGCTTGGGGGCTAGAGGATATGATATAAAATGGAAAAAACAGGAGTTGGAATTCCGACTTACATATTGTTCGCGGGTGAGTTTATCCAAACCCGCGTTCACTTCAGTGGCCACCTTTTCGGAGAGAGTCAGAGGAATCACTGGGGCTGTTGGGAGCTCACCAGTCCTAATCCTCTCGTCACAAAGGCGCACCTGGGCGAGAAGGTCGGAGAACTTGACGTCCTCTGCTTCTTGCGCTTCTTCTTCGGCAGACAAATTTCTTTTCTCTAGGCATTGCCTGGCTAGCCGCTGGATCTCTTCTGCAGATTTTCGGGATAGGCCAAACTTGGCAAGTCCCAGATTGCTGAGAAGGTTTTTGGCGAAGGTTTCTGCCGAGGGATCATTACCCAAAGAGGGTTCACCCTTATCTAAATCTGACTCACCCATGGTGACGTCAGTTTGCGATTCAAGGATCGCAGGCTCCGTGGAAGGAGCCGGATATTCTGCGACGACCGGAGAAGGGATGATCACCGGCATTGCGGAAAGTTGAGGGGCAGGAGTCGGAGGAGCCACGACAGGAGAAGCTATGGTAAGCTTCCTCTGTCGCAGGGGCTTCGAAGAAATCCCCTTCCCCTTGCCCTTGAGAAGCGGTTTTGCTCTGAGAATGTAGTAAAGTCGGAAACATTACATCTCGGAAAGAAATTCGAGTAAAGTACAAAGGCGGAAGTTGTGAGTGAAAGTTACCTCTTCATGACGGGCACCTCCTTTGTGCCAACAGCCACTGTCGGAGCTTTGCGCTTCTTGAGCGCAAGGTCCGGCAATGGGACTACCTCTCTCTCCTGAGAAAACTTAGGAGGATATCCTTCAAGCGGAGCAAATTCCGACTCGGGGAGGTCAGCAAGCTGAAAAGAAGAAAACATATCAGTATTGTAGTATAACTCGAAGATTGAAACACATAAAAAGGTGTACTGTTAGAAACTTACCGACACCACGGGGTTTTCCGCCGTGTGCATATCCAGAGAAACCTTCGGGATTCTCCTCTCGATCCGCTCCCTGATCAGCCACTTGATCTGGCTTATATAGCCCTGTGTGGTGTAGGCTTTGGGGCTGATGAAGAGGGAATATTTCTTGGATGACGTGATGGAGTGCATCAGTCGATCTCCGTGGTACTGAAGGGGCTGGATCCGGCGTGAGACCCAGCATCGGACCAAGTCGGATCCCCTCAGTCCCTTGTGTTTGATCAAGTATTCGATCCGCCTCTTAGCGAGGATCAAATTTTCGGAGAGAGCCGGAGCGGCCTCGTCCCAAGAAGGTTGGGCCGTGGCAGCTCCGTCAACAAAAGCCGGCAAAACAGTGGCTTTGCCGGGAGCCAGAATATCCCTATGATAGAAAACGTGGTTGGCCATTGTTTGACCGAGTCACTAGCTAGAATTTTGGGATACGCGCGCTCGCGTCTAAGCGAAAAACTAATAGTGCCGGTGATGTAAGGAACACCGACGGTAATGGACTTTCTCCGGACATGAAAATAGTACCGGAAAAGACTCAAACTCGGCCTAATGCCGAGAAAGCCCTCACACAACAAAGCGTATGCGCTCATCTCTAAGAGAGAGTTGGGAGGAAGATGATGGAGTTAAACTCCGTAATGATCAATCACCTCGAAGAAGAACTCCGAGGAAGGAAACGACAAACCTCTATCGAGGTGGGTGCCGAAGTGGACCCGCTCGCCGTTGCGTGAGTTGGGGACGGTTTCCTCGAAGCCGCTCCGCCAGTCACCAGCGGCAAGAAGCCCCTCCTTCTCCATGTTCTTGAGACCTTCGTTGTTGAGCGCGCAGGGGATCCAGATCCCACGAAAGCTCTCTTTCTCTGCCACTGCTTCCGCCGTCGCCGCCGCCGCTGCTGCCGCCAAGCCGGAGGAAGAAGATGAAGCCATTTCTCCGGCGAGCAGTTGACCTAAAAGGGGCGGCGCTAGGAGTTCTGTGGGGGAGGAACGGGGGAGCTCTGTGCGCCAGGGAGATTGGGAGGAAAGGAAAAGGCAAAGGACTGGTGGAAGGAGAAGGAGAAAATCCTAACCCCTCATATCCACCTAACTTTGCCAAGATTCGTGCAAATGCTACAGTGTAACCGCCATGCGTCGTGGATGGAACTGGGAAGGACCCACGCGATGATTACGTCGCCTCGATCTCCACGCACGCATTGAAATGGCGCCTCGGTTCCACGAACCGCGGACCCACCAACGGTCGTGCTGACGGAATGCCTGTCAGATGACGTGACTTGACCATGACTTGTGTCAGGTGGCATTAGGAACCAACTTCCGGCTTAGTTTGAAATCAAGATGGAAAATCCGAGTAACTTGTTGATAGGTCTGACTTATTTTTAAGACCCGGATCGTATTTTTTGTTGTGAAGTTTCAGGAACCCTTCAAGATTTTGCAAGCCGAAGATCAAGCTAGACGATGATAAATCCGACTTTGGATCTTGGAGGCCACCAGGGGCTGCTATTGGGGATATACTTTCTGGGTATCCTCACAGTTCCTCACTGACCAGGGTGGCCCACTTCGGGTTAGAGCTTTGCTTCACGGGCGGCCCCGTCAGGGAGAAAGACGGAGTCCAATCCGGCTACGGGAAGGCCCAGAAGACTTACCGACTTAGGCCCATAATGTTACTTGTAGTTCAAGATGTACTCTGTAACCGACTCTTAGTCATAGCCGGATAGATCTCTCCTGTAAACCCTAGGCCGGATATCTATATAAGTCGTCCTAGGGAGAGCCTTTAGGGCAACACTCTAAACACCTCAATAGTCTACAATCTCAACTCGCACAGGCGAAACCCTTGTAACCCATATTCCGGCTCTGCTGTATTACTGGATTGCTAGCAGGAGTAGGATCCGTCCAAAGCCGGCGGATTCGAACCTGGGTAAACTTGTGTGCTCACCGTCCCGGAACACCGTATGTCTCACACCCCTCTCTTCCGCACGCCTCGAGGACCCCCTCATGGCGTACTTGTCCTCAATCCGACGACACTTTTGTTGTAGTATCCGTCACAATGTATCAACTTTGGAACTCATCCAAATCCATCATGGAACATCCTTTCCATTACATTGTGACACCCATAGTCTAAATTGAGATAAATATAATCTGTATCTTGTGACAAAACTAGTATCAATGTAACACTTTACAATGAACTACCTTCAACTATTTGTGACTTATACATGATATATTCTTAGTTCTTCCAAAGCTCATCAGAATATCTTTACTATCGTCTAATGATCATCTTATGAATCATTCTGGTATGTGCTCATAACATTTAGAGCATAGGACATATCTGGATAAATACATATCATGGTATAATCGATCAAAATATTCATGTGATTTTACTCACCAAGTGTTGAAACACTTGAATCTTGATGCAATCCTTTCCATGCAGCAAGAACATTTCTTGTTGTTTCCATATTGAACCCTTTCAATATCACATATATGTATGTCTGGCATAACCATATTAGCGCCTCAATCTATCCATACAGACATTGATGCCAAATATTCCGGTTTGCCCAAGTCTTTCATCGAAATCCTATTTTAATGAAATTCATAACTTGTGTCAATAAAAGATACATCATTTCCAATCAACAATATGTACTATGCATAATGTATTGGAAATTTGTCTCAGTGCTCCCACTTAATTTCTTGTAAATGCAAGCATCTTCATCATCTCCGATGAAATTAAACTCTTTTAACATTTTCATCATGGTGAAGATTCCAACTCCGCTATGCTCACTTCAACTATTGAAGTTTGCATGTCCTTTTAGCACCCTTGAATTAACAAAACCCTTCGGACCGTGTCATGCACACGTCCTAGGTAACCATTCTATTAGAAGAACCTTGTTTTTTATTCAACTACCATATACCAAATTATATGTAATGGTTGCTACATTAATCCGTCAAGACTAAATATCGCTATGAAAGATCAAATCTTGTCATAGTCAACTCCTTGAACATTGCCGTAAACTTTTTTTCTAAGATGTCGACTATTTCATAGATGTTAAACATCCATGTCTATTTCTTTATAGATCCAAACACGACCGATAGGCTTCACGCCTTTCCGGAGGGTCTTCCAAGTTCAGAAACTTGATTTCTCGTGTATGGATACTATCACGGATTCTATGACTTCTAGTCATTTTATGGAGTCAGGGCCCATCATCGCTTCTCTGCATGCAGTCGTTTCATCATTGTCAAAAAAATAACGACTTCGGTTTCAAATCTTACTATTTGATTCTTACCAACCCACATGGTTCAATAGGAACTCTAATCTCCAAGATCACATCCTTTGTAATCACGGGAGCCATGAGCATTGTGCCCGCCACCTGGACACTTTTCAGCGCTGCGCTACTTAGCACATATAGCTAAGGTTCAACAACCTTATCAAAGTTCTTTGTCCTCCGACTTAACTTTTCATGAAAAATTCCTTCTTAAGAAACTTGACGTTCCAAGCGACAAACTCTTTTGTCCTCGGTGTTATGGAGGAATTCCCAACAAATTCTTTGGGATAACCTACAAAGACATGCTTATCCGACTTTGGTTGTAAACATTTTACTTACGCATAGCATACCGAAATTCAAGAAAAGACAATTCGGGTTTTATCCCAAACCATAACTCATATGGTGTCATTTCAACGGATCACGATGGTGCTCTTTTCAGTGTAAAAGCGGTAGTCTCTAAAGCTTTAATCCTTAAAACATAATTGCAGTTTTATAAATGACACCTTTGATCTCACCATGTCAAACAAGGTTTGATTTGATCTCTCGAACATACCATACTCCTGTGGTTTATCGGGAAATGCAAATTCATGGAACAATTCCTGAAATCTTAGGTATGTTGCTAAACCTGTAACTCAAATATCTTCCTTTATGATCAAATCATAAACTCTTTTATTTTCTTGTTACAATGATTTTTCACTTCATCTTGAAAGTCTTTGAACAATTTTCAAATGTTTCATACTTCTTCCTTATTAAGTAAATACATAGATATATTCACTCAAATTTCTAGAGAAAGCATATGAAGCAAAAAGATCCATCGCATATGGCTACACATAATGGACTATATACATCAACATGCCTAATATCCAATAAGTTAGTCATCCATTCCTCTTTGGCCTATGGACGGAGTTTCAATTATCTCGAGGAAAGTTTCACAAGCGTCAATTGATCAAAATCAAAAGACTCCAAAAATCCATCAATATGGAGTTTCTTCATGTTTACTTTCCAATATAATTCAAACCGCGAGGTCACTTCATAAGTGATCTTCCAATCATTTGTCTTACGATATTTTGCAATAATGTTTATGGATGTGATTTCTCCAACTAGACTTGTAAAAGTTCATCCATCCTTTATGGAATACAGTAATTATTTGAACAACCATTGTTCTCGTAATACCGGAACAAAATAACAATTATTAAAACAAAATCTTGAAGTCTAGGTTTGACGACAACGAAAACACAATAACACTTTATTTGTTTTTGATGAACATCATCACTTATTCTCTTGCCAGTTACTTAGGCCATTGCAGTTCATGAATTGTGTTGTTCCGTATGACACTTCACACCAACCAATTCGGTATCCAATACCTTAGAACCACATTGTTTAACAAGCAAGGAATACAGCCATAACATGTATATCTTCTATATACCTAAGTTGGGCATATCCAACCTTTTCTTTTCTACCAAATAGTTTATAGATTCTCTTTCAACAATTCCTTTTCTTTTAAAAGAATCTATCAACATCAATAGTGGTGTCATTCACATGACACATAGTACAAAGTGTATATAGTCAAATACTAATACCTTTGGACTTGCACTTTGAAGTGGATCACGATCATCAAATGTTTGGTGTTCTTTCAAAAATCCATTCATTAGTAATCTATTACTGTAGTAAACATTTTACTTACATCTTCTATTCATCCTTATCATGACAACTTTCATGATCAAGCTACTATAGCCTATAAGGAAGAATCGCGAGTATAATGTTAGTTCCACAAACCTTTTGGGAGATCCGGATGCCTAGCATCTCCATCCTTCACAAATTCTCATACAATATGAGAACATGTATTTTGCTAAATTATACTCTATCATAATGCAACCAAAAACATTGTTTCAAATATCACAATATCTTCCATACATGATGGTTTCTGAAACAATTTTTTAGCTCCTAGATAATCTTGATATTAAAAAAACTTTTGAATATCAAAAATCATGGAGGCAAATATGATACTTTAGATACTAACATTGGAATTCTTACTCTCGGTTTAATACTACTTATCAAACTTCATGGAGTAAACATAGTTTGCTGAAAGTTCGCAATAGGACTTCTAAACTTTAAATTGACATTCAAAACAATACGATACCAGTTCATAAAGTAAATATCCAGAATTCTATAGTTCTATTATCTCAATTAAAACTAAGCATAAGGTAGTGAACAGATGCCAATGACTCCAACAAATTATGCAAATTCACTTCAATTTAGTTTATGACAAATTGAGTTTGACTAATCCAAAATAGAAATAAACTCCCACTCAAAAACGACATCCCTCATGCCTTTTTGGTGATTACATGAACCAAATCCACTACACCAAGTCCGATCATCACGTGAGTCGGTGTAGCTTCAAAGGAGAGCATCAATATGGGCATCACATCAACTATATGACTCATGCTTAACCTTTCGGTCCGTGTTCCGAGGCCATGTCTGTATATGCTAGGCTCGCCAAGTAAGAACCTTAGTACTCGCATGTGTAAAACTATCTTACACCCGTTATATGAAAGCGTAGAGTCGAGTACACCTGATCATCACGTGATGTCTTGAAACACGATCCATATAACGGTGCATACTTAAGGAAGAACACATTTTATCTTTATATTTAAATGAGGGATCATCTTATAATGCTACTAAAACGCCAAACTAATAATATAAGATGCAAACATCATATGTGTAAAGTGGAATGATATGGTCCATGCATTTGATCACCATCATGTGCATCGTGGTATGATCTCTATCATTCCTTTGTGTGTAAGGCCAAGGTCTATGGAACTTACACGTTAGATGTGTTGTAAGGATATCTACCATACATCTACTTACAACATTACCATATCATGACACTAGCCCAGTAAAAATCTAAACTAGACGCCTCTTATTTATCCATTGCAAGTTTTACGTGGCTTAGGGCTTTCAAAGATAGAACCAGTCTTACATACGAACATGGAACCACAACGATGATAACTAAGTTATTAGCAACTCATTGTAAATCAGATATTGACTATAGTAGGAGAGACAGACACCCGCTAGCCACTTATGCAAAACTAGTTGCATGCCAGTCGTGGAACTGGTCTCATGTGCGAGGACATGTAAAGTTAGTCCGGGCCGCTTCATCCCACTATGCCACCAATATCCAAAATACATAGAAGATGCAATAACATGATCATCATTGCCCACATATAAACATATGTGTACTACCCGTGCAAAGCACCTACGCATAGATCAGGCTCTGATACCACAGTTGGGTTTGCAGCATAGAAAACAAAAAAAATCCTACGATGGGAACTATACGCCATTAGGTCCGGCACCATCAAGTCCAGCACCGCAAAGTAGCGGTGCATCCGCGATCGCACACACGTCCGGTCCACCGAACAGCATCCGCCTCCTTCCTCCAGCGATGCAGTGGAAGCACCAACTCCTTTCCAGATAAAGCCACCGGGAACATGTATCTCGCTAATCCAAGACCACGGGGAATAACTAGAGGGAGAAGAGAACCTTTATGAGGAGGTGGGGCAAGAGGAGAGGAGCCATGGGGCTCCTTTTATAGGGGAGGGGCGCAGCCCCAAGGCCATTTCTGGTTGGCCATGGTGGGTGCCCCCACCTCTCCCTCATTCATGTGGGTGGAGCTTCCACTAAGCCCACTCACATTAATTTCAACTCCACTCACTTTGCATTTAATGTCCACCAAATTAAATGCATTTTCTCTTTAAATAAAACACTTTTATTTATTTTATTCAGAATTTTGTTAATTACTTTAATTAACAAACATTCACATAAAACTCCCTGCAAGATTTCAATATCACATGCAGAACTAGTTTCAGCAATTTCACCCGAAACAATTCTGGTTTCCATTGAAATGATTCCAGCGCTTTCTTAATCTTTATCTGAAACATATTTGCTCCTAAATGGTGTCGGTATCCCTTAAGTGTGTCACCCTATGGTTCGCAAATAATGCAGACATGATCGAGACCCCTCTCCGATCAATAATCAGCAGCAGGACCTAGAGATCCGTACTGACTCCCACATATTCAACAATGACTCTTGTGATCGTGTGAACCTTTAATGTTGTAACTAAATCCCTTTGTATCGCGATATATTACATGTCTGAGATTCGATCATTGGCATCCAAATACCTAGTTTGATCTCGTTACCGACATGCACTCTTTTCTCGTTCCCGTGATATAAAATTCTAGTGATCACATCACTTGCTTGCAAGCTATCTTAATGTGATATCACCGAGAGGGCCTAGAGTATATCTATCTGTCATCGGGATTGAAAAATTCCACTCTTGATCCATGAGCCTTAATATAATACCTTCGGAGTATCTGAACCCACCTTTATAGTCACCCTTTTAAGGTCTAACGTATGATGTTATCAAGTTACTCTTCCGATGTTAGCAATTAACATGATCTCATGGTCTAAGGACTAAGATTACTTCATATGATGTTATAGCAATATAAACATAATGACTTTGATCGTAATGCTATACTTCGGATGAATGCTCATCACATCATTTCACAAATGTTGTGACCTTGTTATTAACAACATCCAATGTCCATGATCAGGAAACCTTGATCATCTTGTTAATCAACGAGCTAGTGTATATGAGAGGCATTACTAGGAACTTTGTATTTTGTTTATTAAACACACATGTATTAACGTTTCCAATTAATACAATTATATCATGCAAAATAAACATTTATCATAAACATGGAATAAGATAATAACCACTTTATTATTGCCTCTCGGGCATATTCCCTTCATCCAGTTGCAACCCTAGTTGCAACTCCCTCTCTATACTATCAGGGAGAAGGTTGGGTGCATGTCGAGATGCAACTCAAGGCTAAAAAGACAAAACAACATTAGAGCCCTGAGTCGTAATCCTAGTTGCAACTCCTGCTTTATACCATCAGGGGAGAAGCCTAGTTGCATATCAAGTTGCAACTCAATACTCATAGTCCAATTGCAACCCAGGGAGAAGATTGGTTGCATGTCGAGGTGCAACTCAAGGCTAAAAAGACAAAACAACAATAGAGTCCTTAGTTGCAACCCTAGTTGCAACTCCCTCTATATACCATCAGGGGAGAAGGCCAGTTGCGTGTCCAGTTGCAACTCGATAAGAAAATCCAGTTGCATATCGAGATGCAACTTGAGACAGCCAGTTGCAAGTCGAGATGCAACTTGATATGAAAGTCCTCAGTTACAACCCTAGTTGCAACTCCCTCTCTGTATCGTCAGGGTAGAAGTACAGTTGCGTGTGAAGTTGCAACTTGATACTCATAGTACATTTGCAACCCTAGTTGCAACACCCTCTCTATACCATCAGGGAGAAGGCTGGTTGCATGTCAAGGTGCAACTCAAGGCTAAAAAACAAAAAAAAACAGAGTCCTCAGTTGCAACCCTAGTTGCAACTCCCTCTCTATACCATCAGGGGAGAAGGCCAGTTGCGTGTCAAGTTGCAACTTGATACGAAAATCTAGTTGCGTGTCAAGATGCAACTTGAGACAAAAAATACAATGATCATTCAACGTGGTAGTCATTGCAACCCTAATTGCAACTCCCTCTCTATATCATCAGGGGAGAAGATGAGTTGCGTGTCAAGTTGCAACTCGATACTCATAGTCTAGTTGCAAAGAAGGCCGGTTTCATGTCAAGATGCAACTTGAGACGAAAGTCGTCAGTTGCAACTCCCTTTCTGTACCATCAGGGAGAAGGCTGGTTGTATGTCGAGATGCAACTCAAGGCTAAAAAGACAAAACAACAACAGAGTCCTGAGTCGCAATCCTACTTGCAACTCCCTCTTTATACCATCAGGGGAGAAGCCTAGTTGCATGTCAAGTTGCAACTCGATACTCATAGTCCAATTGCGACCCAGGGAGAAGACTGGTTACATGTCGAGGTGAACCTCAAGGCTAAAAATACAAAACAACAACAGAGTTCTCAATTGCAACCCTAGTTGCAACTCCCTCTCTATACCATTAGGGGAGAAGGCCAGTTGCGTGTCAAGTTGCAACTCGATAAGAAAATCTAGTTGCATGTAGAGATGCAAACTGAGACAAACTCCCTCTCTATATCATCAAGGGAGAAGACCAGTTGCATGTCGACAATACAACTTGAGATGAAAGTTCAGTTGCGTGTCAACTTGCAACTCGAGACTCACAGTCCAATTACAACTGCCTCTCCCAACAACGGAGAAGGCCAGTTGCAAGTCGAGATACAACTTGAGATGAAAGTACTTAATTGCAACCCTAGTTGCAACTCCCTCTCTATATCGTCAGGGTAGAAGGCCAGTTGCGTGTCAATTTCCAACTCGATACTCGCAGTTCATTTGCAACTACCTCTCTATACCAACAAGGGAGAAGGCCAGTTGCAAGTCGAGATGCAACCTGAGACGAAAGTCCTCAGTTGCAACTCCATCTCTATACCATCAGGGGAGAAGGCCAGTTGCGTGTGAAGTTACAACTCGATACTCATAGTCCAGTTGCAACCCTAGTTGCAACTCCCTCTCTATACCATCAAGGAGAAGGCTAGTTGCATGTCGAGGTGTAACTCAAGGCTAAAAAGACAAAACAACAACAGAGTCCTCGGTTGTAACCCTAGTTGCAACTCCCTCTCTATACCATCAGGGAGAAGGTCAATTGCGTGTCAAGTTGCAACTCGATAGGAAAATCCAGTTGCATGTCGAGATGCAACTTGAGACAAACTGCCTCTCTATATCGAGAATACAACTTGAGATGAAAGTCTAGTTGCATGTTAAGTTGCAACTCGAGACTCGCAGTCCAGTTGCAACTACCTCTCTATACCAACAACGGAGAAGGCCAGTTGCAAGTCGATATGCAACTTACAACGGAGAAGGCCAGTTGCAAGCCGGAGACAACAAACACAAGATAGCGACAAATCAACGGCATCACACCTAGCTACGACGAACGCTACATCGCACTCGACTACGACATAGCAAATTCCCATTTGTAATGTCCCGAGAAAACCAGTTGCAAGTCCAATTGCAACTCATAGCACACAAGAAGGGACCGCGAAAAAATCCATAGTTGCAACCCAAGTTGGAACTCCCCGAGAAAAGTCAGTTGCATATCCAGTTGCAACTGATATTAAGAAATGAACAACAAAATCAATCCTCATTTGTAACTTCCCGAGAAAACCAGTTTGAGTCCAGTTGGAACTCATAGCACACAAGAGGGACCGCGAAAAAATCCACAGCTTCAACCCGAGTTAGAACTCCCCGAAAAAAACGATTGCATATCCAATTGCAACTGATATTAAGAAAATGAACCACAAGATCAATCCTCATTTGTAACTTTCCGAAAAACCAGTTGCAAGTACAGTTACAACTCATAATAAGACAAATCAGGAAATAAAAAAATAATATTTTAATCCTTAGTTGCAACTATAGGTGCAACTTCTGAGAAAAATAAGTTAGAAGTTAGTAAGATGGGACGGCAAAATGTGAGCAATGCACGAGATGATACGCAGCACTGCGCGCAACAAAATACGCGACCCGGCCTACGCCCAAATCTTGACGCGGTGAGAAATCAATGAATCACAACCTTACTATGCCCTAAGCTACGTCACAACTAGTTGTGTTTTAGTAATTCTGTATTTATATCACCTTCTCATCCCCTTGAATCTCTCAAAAAGAGCTACTTTCTCCGGTCCAAATTATTTGACTTAAATTTGTCTAGATTCGGATATATAAAGACTTGTTTTAGCGGCTAAATATATTTGAATCTAAATAAACCAAGTCAATTAATTTGGACCGAGTAAAAAAACGAATGGCTGGGTAGAGGTCATTGCATAGTTGTGGTTACAGATAGGAGTCCGAAGTTCAGGCAATCTAAAAATAGAAAAAAAATGTGTGGTTCTCTTAGGGCATATACAATGCTAGGGAAGGCATGCCTTCTCTTAGCTCTCCACATCATTTAGAGAAGACACAAGATATAACTTGTACAGTGCATTATTTCTTATTGATATCTCTAGCAATTAATGAGAATTAACTATTTTTAATAAAAAATTGGTTGGCTAAGAGAAGACATATGGTACAATGAAGAAAATAGTCTTCTCTTATTTCTAAGAGATCATCCCTTAGCTAAGGAAAGACAACCTTCTCTTTCTTGTTTCTCTCTTCTCCAACTAGACAAAAATCCATCGTGACAAGCATAAGAAAAGGCTGATATCTCCGTATTGTACATGCCCTTAGGCAACGGAGAGACATGAAAAAAAAAATTAGTCAACCAGAAAAATAAAAACAAAAAACAAATGAAAGAAAAAATACGTACAACCCATCCTTTACCTCGTGTCCACCACGAGAAACAAAATCAAACTAGACAACAAAACGAGCAAACAGTCCACCAGGAGACAACAGCGAAAAGCCCATAAACTAGCCCCGGACAGCCCACGACACGCAAGGACACAACGAGCAGCGACAGGCAAAGCGACGCGCGCGACCACCGACGAAAAAACCTACCGGCACCAATCTTGAAGCGAGCGACCAGATCGACGGTGGACAACCTAACTATGACCTAAGCTACGTCACAGCTAGCTATGACATAGCAAATCCGAAAAAAACAAAAACACTCCTTCTGTTCTACTCCCTACCCACCGGCCACCGATTTCTCCAGATCCCCTGTCTCCGCAATCTTTCAACAACCATGGCGGAAGCGGCCGGCGGCAGGCCCCCGCTTCCCGAAGAGCTCATCATCTGGGAGATCCTGACGCGCCTGCCCGCGAAGCCTGTGCTCCGTTGCCGCGCTGTCTGCCGCTCCTGGCGCCGCTGCCTCACCTCCGACGCAAAATTCCTCCTCGCCCACCACCGCCGCCAGCCCTCGTTCCCGCTCGTCACCACCAGCGACGATCAGAAGAGAAGGATCGACGCCCTGGACCACCGCACCGGCGAGCGGCGCCCCGTCGCGCGGACAGACCGGATTACCACCGCCCAGGACCTCGACGTGCTCGCCTCATGCGACGGCCTGCTCATCCTCATCGCCTATGGCGGCCTCTACATCTGCAACCCGACGACTCGCCAGCTCGCGCCCCTCCCGCTGTTCAACGTCTACTGCATCTCCGGGCTGTACCCTCACCCCCCGTCCGGGTCGTACCGGGTGCTCTACTGCGTGAAGACGGCGGACGGCCACGCCGTGTACCACGTGCACACCGTCGGGTCCGACGACATAAGGTGCATTGGGGAGCCCCCCGAGGAATGGGCGTCCGGGGATGTGGTGAAGGTGATGCCCATGATGGAGTTCTTTCAGCCACACGTCCTGGCGGGCGGCAGGCTTTACTGGAATCCTCTGAAGTTGCCTGTCGGTGGCACCGGCAAGGTCAACAGCATGCTGGTGTTCGACACCATAGCCGAGTCCTTCCAGCATGTGCTGACGCCCGTGGTGGGCCCTTTTATTGAGCTGTTTGAGACAAATGGCACTCTTGGATTGTACTACTACGTTGGCAGCACGGCTGATCTTTGGGTGCTAGAGGATCGTGAGCGATGGGTCTGGTCGGTCAAGCACCGGGTCAAGTTGGAGGTTATGGCGTTTTTTATGGTGCCCGACACCAACAGTGATATGATCATCCTTTCTCAGGAAGGGGAAACAGGTCTTCGATCGGAATGTCTGCAGCACATTTCTGGTACAGATGGCAGTTCGTCCAGACGGTATGAATGGAGCATTTTCATGAAGCCTAGGAAGCTTAGGTTCAAAGAAAGTCTTGTTCGGCATTCCTTCTTCTCCATGGAAGGTAATAATGATGGTGGTCTGGATGAAAAACCGTTGTTTGATGGGTTGTCAATTGTGACGGTGCCTCTTTATGATAATTCTGAGCCACTTGAGGAATCCATGATGGTCAAGCCCGTTGCTGGAGTGGGTCACTCATGATGATTTTGAGTTTTCGTTAATGTTTAGTATTTGTTTGCTATGTAAGTAGTTGTAGGGGGCAAATTAGTCAATAAGCAACAAAAATGCAGAAGAAGCAAGCAGAAACCATGTCTCAAGTTTTAGGTGTTCCTTTTTCACACTTCCCATGAGTCATGAGCAGATAACGGGCATGCTAAATAAAGTGGTTGTGTTATGCCTTGTTGGCTTTGTCTGTTTTGTATGTAACTGGTATGTATCTCTGGCGGTAAGTTGATGCTGCATGGAGATTCAGATAAGCTGATACCTCTTTATCTATTCCTGATACTTTCAGTGTAAACTTTTTGCTTCTCTTGTCTTTCTTTCCTTAGGCCTTTTGTCTCTCACTTAAGTAATGAAGACATGATCAGCATTCAGAATAAAGTGGGTCTGTTATGTGGTTTTAGGTTTCCAGTCTTTTGATTTGTAACTGGTAAGTGTCTCTGGTAATCAATTGTAGCTTCATGGAGATTTAGATAGCAACTATTGCTGATATTTTCAATGTGAACTTCTATGCTAAGCTTTCTTTCCACGGGCTTTTTCCCTATCTATACTCTTACTAATAGCACATTTTTTCAATCAATGTAAAAATGGCTTACTGAGTACTGAAAGCTCCAATGCATCGTGAGATCTGGGAAAGATTTCGATCTGTGCATCTCATGTAATTTTAATTGTGCTACTCTTTGTATAGCCTTTTTGCTGTTCTTGGCTTTCTTTCTTCTGGTAAACCTTTTTTTTATCTTTTTATTGTAAATTCTCATATGGTTTAAAATGCTTTGAGTTACCAAATTGTGGTGTGAGTAAAACTTGTACTTGCTTGTGGATTTTACCCCGTGAATAAGTAACCTGCCACACTAATAGGCGCATGCGGTCCATCACTTCATCTAACTAAAAGACTGGTACCCCGGGTGCCATCGACTGTCTCCAAGTGAATGGTAAGACTGCAGCATTACATGACGGGAGCAACACTGCTTATTGTTTTGGTCATCTTGATGCAATTATTTTCTCTATATCTTGGTACTTTGTTTCCGGTTTCTTCTTCTCTAGCTTTACCATACGATTCGTTTTTTTATATAGTTTGCCCGCTATGCATATGCTCCTTAAGTTCTTGATTTTCATTGACTGGTTGAGTGGCCTAAATTGGACTGTTGGAAATACCAATACCTGATTTAAATTTGTATTAACTATGGCTATAGGCCTACTAGAGCATGGATAGGAATAGCTTGGTCTTTCTCATCCTAATCCAAAGCCTTCTGTATACTTTCATTTTAAGTCGTAGTCTAGTATTGGTCCATATGAATGTATGACTCACAGTCGTCTTTTTTGAAGGATGTATATGATTTTCGGGAACTGATATACTTCTCCATAGCATGCGATGATTATATCCTTCATTGAAAATATTCTGCATGCAGTGTGTTGATGCATCCTAGATTCGCATTAAAAAAATATACAGATAGAATCAAGAACAGAGGAACACAAGGTCAGTCTAGTCCCTGATCTCTCTATGAACTTTCCATGAGACAAGTGATCATATTTAGGATGAAATGATTTTTTTCTCAAACAGATGGCCTTCATCGAAAATATCTGGTATGTAGTATCTGGATGCATCCTAGAAATCATCCAGAAATGTGTATTAACATGATCATATAAGATATAATCCCAAGAGCTTGCTCATCTGAGCGAACTTGCTTCTTCTCGAGCAACGTGGTTAGAGCACCCAACCCATGTTGCTCCTTCAAATTTCTTGCACTGTTGCATGACTTGTGTCTTAGGTTGAGCTTGGGACCTGATTTTCCTTTTCACTGCGTTCGGTGGGATAATGTCTCTCTGAAGCTCCGTTTGTCAAACATCTTATCTGTTGTACAAAAAAAAAATCCATTATGAATAGAACTGGTGATGGCCTTACATGAGAAACAATCAAGCTTCAAATTTTATTAAGATTTAACAACTATTTGTGTCAAACTTAACTGGATGAATGAAGCTTAGGTTGAAATGAAAATAGAATAAAAAACCGAGGAGCCACCTCCGGAACCAAAGGTCATTCAAGATCTTGCTCTCTATGAACTATTCAGGTGACAAATTTTGATGTTTTGGGAAGTGATGAATGTCTTTAGCTCTCTCATTTTGTGGGTATACATTTGATACTGGCAGCTACCCTAGTACCAGTTTTGTGACTGATCATGGTTAGATTTTCCCACAGTCTGTGACGAACCTCAAAAATTAACCATGGAAACTTCTTTCTTGGCTTTCTTCCCCATAGGCCTTTTCCCTACCTGTACGTCTAGACGCATTTTCCATCTGTGTATCTCATGCAATTACCATTGTGTGCTACTCTTCGCTTATTCATTTTGCTGTTCTTGCTTTCTTGTATTAAGCCTTTTTTATTTTGTCACTGTGAAACCTCATATACTTTAGGGCTTTGAGCAACCATATTGTGTTAAATTTGTAACTTGTTTTCAAATTTTAACCCGTACATAGATAACCTGCCAGACTCTTAGGATCATGAGGTGTTGTCACCTCTTCTCAGTGGTAGTAAGATAGCAGCGTTACATGACCGCGACAAGCTGACAGCAAACTATTAGTTTTGGCCATCTTAATGATAGTTTCTCTGGGAAATATATTTCTTCCCTACCTTGGTTCTTTTTTTTTTGTTCCTCTCTTCTTTCTGCAGATTTATAATTTAATTCCCATCTCCCCATATATTGTTTCTGCAACGCATATGCTCCATAAGTTATTGATTTTTGTGGTTGAGCTCCCAAATTGACCTATTACGAATATCAGTGCCTCATTAAAATCTGTATTAGCGGTGTCAATAGGCGTACTAAGCAGGGAAGGAATATTTGGGTTTTTCCCGTCCAAAGGAATGTCAGTACCTTACTAAAATCAGTTTTTTTTTCTTTTAAGTTGCAAGCTAATATTTTGGTACATATGAATAATTGATCCCCAGTAGTCTTATTTTTATGGTATTTACTTTTCATAAGTTGATAGTTGTGTTTGATCCCATTTTGTGCCTCCGTGCAAACAACTTATTCTTTTTCATCTCCACATATGTCGAATATACTGCATCCAGTAAATAGAGATGTCCTGATAAACACATCCAGAAATGTGTATCTATAGGAACAGTATAGGATCATACTTTTTGGTTAACTTACAGTTATAAATGTGATGTGTATCTATGAATTCTTCTTCAGAATTTTAAGGCCCGCGGATCATTTGTTTTTAGTTCTATTGGGAAATCCATGCCATATAAATTCACTTTAAGAAGCATCTTTGTTCTCCAGAATTCTCTGTTACACAAAGAAAGATGTTTTAGGAATACAACTGACGACTGCCTCACTCGAGAAATAATCAGGCTTCAGAATTTTATTAAGATCTAATGAATGTTAGTGCTTGTTTAACTTGAAGAACGAAGCTCAGGTTACAGCATAAACAAGATTAAAAACAGAGGAACCAAAGTCCAGTCCAGGCTTTATTCCTCTGCTTGAACTTCCAATGTGAGCAGGGAAGTGTTGATATTCAGGATGGAACGAGGTCTTGGACTCTCTGTGTGCTTGGGTTATACGCTTCTATTCATACCGGCTTCTTTGTTCATATACCAGGTTGACTTTTCGCAAGACTCACACAGGACTTCTGTGTACTGCCCGGTGTGCTGAAACTGTGTTCATTGATGAATCCTACGAGCCGCTTGAACTCCGTAGCCGATGAGCCCCCCTCGGCCATACCCTGCATCACCTCTCGCGCCAGTGACTGAGCCGACCTCCTGAGCCCACCGGACTCCATGGCCAGCCCCGAAGCGGCTGTTGATCTGCTGGTCACACCGTCGGCATGCACTGACGACGCACTCTATCGTGGAGTTCCACCCGGCGTGTGTCAGGAAGTACCCCACGGCGGTGCCTCGGCACGTCCTGCTAAGGCGCCCAGTCGACGACGCGCAGCCTGCCGTTCCCCGCCGCGTCTATGCTCCCCTGGCGGACGTCGCTCTGGCTCGCCCCGAACATGTCCGGCCGGAGCTGCTAGCGTCCACTTGGTCCAGCCCATCATTCAGCCTACGTTCTGGACGTTCATGCGCTCAACCCAATTATAAGAAAAGAACCCACTCCATCCTAAAAGACTGAACTGAAAGAAGGAACGAATCTCTCCCTTATAAGGTGAGTGTGGCCTCCTTCCATAAGCGAGGTGGGACTAAACTTCGTGTAGTCTCACCGGTCAACAACAGCCTAACAGGAACACCCACAAGAACGCGTACCCGGCGCCCACGAGCCCGGACAGGAACTTGGTGAACTGCTCGAGCGAGATGACGACGGACCGGCCACATGGCCGTCCAGCCACGCCATGCAACCCTCTTCCTCGTGCCACAAGCTGGTGGCCGGCGCCCGTGCCACCGATATGGCGTGTAGAGGGCCTATGGTGAAGACGTCGCGCATGTGCAGCGAGATTTGCTCGAGTGCCGACCGCTCCAGCGACGCAGTTGTGTTGAGTATGAGCGCCCGTGTACTACGGCCGTGTGCGGTGAACCCTGTCTAAATCCGAAGCATGGGTTCGTGTCGCCATTCTCTGTGTGGCCGCGGCGAAAGCTCGGAAGGTCTCGCCGCCGCAGGAAGCCCTCCATCCCCGGGACGCCACATGCCAGCGCGTCCAAGTCAGCGCCTACGGGAACGGGACCATCGCCAAGCTCCACGAAGCTGGGCACGGACACGTACGCCAGGAAGCCGCAGCCTGCAGGCACTGGCAGTGCAAAAGGCGACAGCCGGCACGCTCAGCGATGTGATCGTCAACGGCAGCATACCAGCGGCCACCACGCACGATACCGCCGGGAAGCCATTATTGTCCTGGTCGTCGCGGCACGAGGAGGCGACCAGAGCACGGTACACGACGCCCGTCTTCGTCATCATGGATTCGACGAGTGCAAAGAGGTCTCCCGCAAGGCGGGGTGGTCGTCGGGAGGCGGGTCGGTGACGCACAGGAACCCGGAGCGTCGGCCGCTGCAAGGCCTGGCTTCCGTCAGTTATGGTTGGTGTGGAGGAAGAGGGACGTGACGTGGAGGCCGGCGTCGAGGAACCCCGCGCCGGGCAGGAGAACAACAACACGTTAAGACTGAATCTCGCACCTGGGTTTTGTCATCCCACTTCTACTGTAGGAATGGTATGTGTATAGCAGTGGCAGACGCACGAATAAATTGGAGGGTGGGCTCGCTCCAAAAAAAAATTCGATGACCCACGTGGAATACAACATCTAGCTAAAATGTATTATAAATAACACAGTAGAATCTCATAATATTATAGTTTTATAACATGTTTCAATTTTCAGGTCAAGAATACATTTTAATTTTATAAAATTACAGTATAACAAAGACAAGTAAACTGTAGAATAAAACAATTAGAATACTTTTTAGCTACTGAACCCGTGTAAGTAGAGCTTATCCCTTGCTAGAGACTTCTTTTGCAATAACCATGGGTGACACATGAAATCTGTCTAAAATGTGATACTCGGAAAGAATAATAACTTGTATTGATTGATAGGGGACTACCAAGTTTATATACTCCTTCTCATCTAAGTTAACGGTCTCCAATTCATTTAGATATGGATGTATATAGAACTAAAAATATGTCTAGATACACGTATCTAGATAAATTTGAGTCTAATTTTGATTGGAGGGAGTAGTACATGTACCGGCTATCTAGAATACGGTAGTAGAGGTAGCAGAGGATGTATAGTTTGTATGTTTAGTGGAAGCTAGTGGCACCAACTTGAGTCACCCAACCTCATGTATTATTTTTAAGAAAATGATTCTAATCCTCAGGGATCCTGTTACTTCCATCATCCGGTTCCCCCGCGTGCGTGAAAGTTTGCATTCGTGGTGGGCCTTACAACCTCTACCGCTGTGCTGCCCCAACTGCTGCGCCTCCTAGTCACGCTCCGCCGTCACCCTATATGCAGGCCTTCTGCTGCCGCTGACCGCTGCCACCGCCCTATATGCAGTGGATCTCCCATCTGCAGGCCCTCCGTTGCCACCGCCCTACAGCATGACGAGAACGTATCAATTATTGAGGTTGGAGCTTTTTCTACAGTAGCTAATTTTTTTCTATCAACATCCAATGTTTTTGTGACAATATTTAAATGTTTTTGCTATGAGATCTCCTACGAGGTCTACCGTCGAAATTCACCAGCGAGGTCATTTGTTTTGCTATATCAGCACATTTTTTCTGCTACCACTGTTTTGTGGTTTTGCTATATTAGCGTAAATATTTTCTACAAGGTCTTCTGACGAAATTCTTCTGCGAGTATCCAGCGAAGTCGAGTTTGCTACATTTGCCCAATTTTTTGCTACAAAGACTCTGGCGAGGCTTCCAGCGAGGCTTCCGGCGAAATCTGTCTTTTAATTTTTGTCCCATGGCAAACCACTTTTTGCTACACGTAGAAAAAACCGGATATTTTGTAGCAAAAGAGGAACATTTTGTAGTAAAATGGGGATTTTGTCAAAAAGTACAGGACACGTGTCAGCAGGTGAACCAGGATGATGGGAATCGTCCGGGGACTCCTCAACCGGCGGCGGCATGGCTGGGGCAGTGGAGGTGGCGGCGGTGAGGTGCTCGCAGAGAGTGGCGGCGGCCTGCGGCGAGGCGGGGCTGGAGGTACCCGCGGGCTAGATCTGGGCCTGGGCTAGGCGGGTCCAGATCTGGACCCGATCTGGGTTTTGCGGTCCTTTGCCGGTCACGATGGTGGCATCTCTGACGGCGGTGTTGCCTGCCTCGCAGAGAAGCTAGATGCGGGCTAGGCGGGCTCATGTTTGGCTACCACCATCGGCTAGTATGGCCTACGGGCGTCGCGGAGGTTGCCGTGTCCGTTTTGCTCAGGGTCCTCGGCTTGGTCACCGATATCCCTCGCCCGCTCCAAGGTGTTAGCTGTGCTTGTGGGTCCGGTCGATGGTCAGCGGCTGCTTCGGTGGTTCTCCTCAAACCGACAGTGGTCCAGAAGGTCCGGGTGAGCATGGTGGCGACGGTGTTGCTGCTTGGCGGCGGGGATCTGTGGTGGCAACAGATCCACTGGCGGACGGAGGAGTAGGTGCTGGAGCTTGGGTCGGTGGCCACAGTGACACCCTTGATGCAGTGTGGCGGCGGGGCTTCACGAGTCCGTTTGGACTCGGCTAGGCCAGTGAGGGTCTGGTTTGTCCTTGTTGCTACATCCTGTCGGCTATCGCCCCCGACGGTGGAGGTTGTTCCCTCCCGCGTGTTATTGAATCGCCGACCCCCGCCAAGGTCGCCTCTTCTCGGTCGGACTAGCCTCGTATCGTGGGTCACAGTGAGATGACGATGGTGACGGCGAAACCATGGGGGCGTTTGCTGGTGGGCGGTGAGCTGGGTGGAGCAATTCGAAGCGTTCGGGAGCGTGGTTTTTTGAGGGGTCGGGAGAAATCCTTGTCACTTGACACCGACGTGACGACGCCTGCGGGTGTCGCCATCCTTCCTGAAGGGCGTCGGGTGTATCTCTTCACCACCTCCCGTCGCGTATCGGGGGAAACCCTAGGACCAGTTCGGACAGCAACGTCGTTGTCGTCGCTTTCCTTCTTGGAGGTGCTGCTTGATACGCGACGCTTCGGAGCGCTAGGAGTGTGGTGGCAGTTCTTTGGAGGGCGCACCGGTTTCGGGTCACCCTCGTTTTCGTCGAGCCACTGGTGTCGGCTTTATTTTCTCTTCTTTTTATTTTTTATTTTCTTTGTCTTTTTCTCTGTTATTTCCTTTGGGCGTTGTGATGTCTGGCCTAGCAGCGGTCTCAATCGTGGTTGCTATAGCTGGGCGCATGTCTATTTCAAGGATTAGGGGCAAGGATTAGGGGTAGTCTATTGTTTCTCTAGAATTCTGGGTGGGCCACGGTCTGCGTACGTCCATGGTGTATAGTATATATTGCGTCCGAAAATAAGTAAATTGGATTTGCCACGCTAAAATATAATTAGATACATATAAATAGATTATTAATGTAAATCGCTTGTTTCAGGAGAGAGGAAACCGTACGGCACAGAGTATTAGACATTTTCAGGCGCAGCAACACCGTCACCGTCAGCAATTACCTGCCGGAGAAGACCGTTCAGCGCCCGCGGGGTATTTGAATAGATGAGATGGTCCAATCCGCAAGATTCTAAGTGTCAAGGAGAAAACAAAGAAAAGCTGCCGTCTATGATTCTGTTCTGCCGCTTCTCTCTGAGTCTGTTCCTTTTGCTCTGGTCTAAAAATATGCTAAATTTGTGTGGTTTCGTTACGAACGCATCTTAGAGATTTTGTCCAATGGCGGCGCTAAATGCGAGTTTTTTTATATTATACTCCCTTCGTTTTAAAATATAAGATGTTTTAGCTTTGTAAAAAAAAAATCTAGACTCTTTTTACTGTGTAGGTTCACTTCAAACGTAGATAAACCTAGACACTAAAACAGATCTAAATACACTTATTTCATAAAGCTAAAACATCTTATATTCTGAAACGAACGGGAGTACTTCCTAAATATATATTCTCTCCATATCACAGATAAGTGTTATTTTAGATACCATCTGTACACGCACGTGTACATGTAGAAACATATTTTAGTGTAAAATAATATCCTAATCAGTACATAGTGCAATATCAATGTGCAGCTTGTGGGTTCAGTCTTTTTAGAGTGATCTTGGCGCTAAATTCTCGTGACATCAATTTTAGTTCTTTTAGAACTAGCTTTGCACCGGTAAGCATGGCATATTGACTAGTTATCTTTTTTTGAACGGAGAAAGGTCCCGAAGGACCTGGACCTACTTATATTCCAGGCGGTGCTTTATATTTTATACACAACGGTCTAAAAGGGAATCGAAAATACAAACATGACCTACAGTATCGCCGAAAGAACCCTGCGACAGGTTTGAGAAAATCGAGATCCCCTCAGCGTCCAAGCCATCACCGCCGCCACTGGGGACATGCCACTTGGAGCGACACTGCACAATAGTGCTAGGACAGAGAGGATGAAGATCCTCTGCATCGCCCTTGTGCTTGGATGGAGAACAACCTTCGTCTTGAGGCTGAGGAGGGTCGCCTTTTGGCCATGAAGAGTAGGGACAAGACATCGATGGTTGTCGCGAGTTCCATGCAAAGGAACTCCGCGGAGCAACAACATGCAGCCCATGCCACTGACTTGGGCATAGATCATCTTCTCCAGTAGCTTCACCTCCATGATGACTACCCATCGGAGAAATACCAGCCAAAATCGCTAGATCCGAGCCACCACCGAGATTTATTGAGGGGAAGGAAGCAATAGCACCACTATCTATCTCCAGCTCCGTCCACGGGAGATCCATGAATAGCAGCATCGCCACCACCAATCGCTAGCATCTCCTCGCAAGCTGCATCGATGAACACCCCGACGACATCACGCTAGTCGTCATGGGGGCAAACCCTAACCTCAATGAACCTAGAACTAAGACAAACCAAGCTACTATTGTGTAGGGGAAGGGACCCTCACCTTCTCGTTGCCGGCGGCCGCCGGAGAAGGGAGGGTCCAGCGGCCAGGATCTAAGGGGAAGCGGAGCTTGCTAGAGAGGGAAGACAAATGTGGGAAAAAGAAATCTCCTTGAAATAGGCTTTCGTCCCGCTATATTAATATAAAAACCACCCGATAGAACTTTGCAACCATTGATGGGGGAGAGAGCACAA
The DNA here is from genome assembly GCA_910589775.1 of Avena eriantha. NCBI lineage: Eukaryota > Viridiplantae > Streptophyta > Magnoliopsida > Poales > Poaceae > Avena > Avena eriantha. Next base: position 162,668,610 of record OU342746.1, on the reverse strand, counting down.
ATCAAGCCCAAAAAGAAACAAGAAGGAATAAGAGAAAAAATACAACAACGGCGATTCAACAAAATGGAGATAACTCGCAACCGTTGCGCCCTCCGTAGAAGTAGTACCACGACACGCCTAGCACTCCAAAAGCGTCGCGTATGAAGCAGCACCTCCAAGAAGGGAAGCGACGATGATGACACTGCTGCCTGGACTGGTCCTAGGGTTTTCCCCGATAGGCAATGGGAGGTGGGGAAGAGATACACCCGATTCCCTTTAGGAAGGACGGTGACACCTGCAGGCGCCATCGTGTTGGTGTCTAGACGCCAAGGATTTATCCCGACCCCTAAAAAATCCACACTCCCAAATGCTTTGTATTGCTCCACCAAGCTCACCTTCACTGGCACACGCCACCACGGTCTTGTAGCCGCCACCTTCGTATCACAGTGACCCACGATGTGAGGCCAGTAGGACCGAAAAGAGGGAACTTTGACAAGGGTCGATGATACAATAACACGAGGGGGGGGCGCCTCCACCACCAGAAGGCAGTAGCCGACCGGATGCAACAATAGGGACAAATTAGGCCCTCCTTGGCCTGACCTAGCCCAGATGGGCCCGTGAAGCCCTGCCGTCGCACTGCAGCAAGGGTGCCACGGTCACGCCAACCCCAGCACTAGTGCCTACTCCTCCGTTCGCCAGGGGATCCTCCATCACTGATCCTCGCTGCCAAGCAGCAGCTCCGTCACCACCGTCCTCACCCAGGCCCGCCGGACCGCCGCCGGTCTGAGGATCACCACACACTCAGATAGCAGCAAGAACGCCACCGTAGGGAGCCAAACAGTGCAAACGTGGTATGCTGGTGCCAGATCTAGATCTGCTTGACCCAAATCCAGCCACCACGGAGGTAGAAGAGGTACAACGAGTGTGGCGATTTAGTGTCATCCATGAGTTCCACCTCGCATGACCCAAGACATGGTTGTGGTCGACCACAAGAGTTATGCCCTCCTGGACAGCTATGGCGCCCCAGCCGCTACGCAACAGGGGAAGTGCACGGGTGCTAGAAAGAAATCCAGCGAGGACATGCTCTGGCCGTGGCCCGCCCGACCCTAATCGACCCCAAAAGGGCCTAGATCTGACTCGCAAGATCGCGTCGCCAGGAGCAAATCCCCATGCATCGCCACCTCCAGTTGCCCTGGACCTTCCAAACTAGCGTTTCCGCCTTCAGCGACCGCTGCCGCTGCGTCCCGCCGCCATCTAAGCGGCGAGCGCACTGTCATCGTCATCGCACCGTCGCCGTCCAAGGGCCCCGCGCTTCCATCCGTGTGCACGGGGAAAGACATGCCCACCACAGCTAACACCGCACGTGCTTTGCCCGACGGCCCTCACCGGTGGCGGCGGCAGGGGAGGACGATGAAGATGCTCGGAAGTTAGGGGAGAGAGGGGTTCGCCCGTCGCCCGTGCCAGGGGCGAGCAAAGCACGAACCGTTTTATTCAAAAGGAAAAAAATATCGCTATGTGCACTTATTGATGAGTTGCATTCATCTTCTAAAGGCTTAGAACTAGTAGCTTCAGAACGAGCTATTTCTTTAAAATAATACTTTAAAAAAATTATAGTCCAGTTGGGCGAAGCCGAGTGGGTCAGTCGGCGTGGACCAGGCTGAGTGGTCCAATCGGCCTACCACTCTGGACGTTTCTCTTTCTTATTAGACTTAGTTGGTCTGGGCCAAGCCGAGTGGCAGGCCAGTCGGTCTCCACCCGAGTCCACTTGGTTTCGCTGAATTGGACTGTGTGTTAGATGTGAAAATTTTAAACTCCGTATTACTTTTTCAAAAAACATATTATTTTAAAAACCATCTTAGAACGAAGGGTACATTTGCACCCATAGTGAGAAAACATATTTTGAAATGTCAAAAAGTTCATTCTACGTGTCCCATGCAAAAAAGAAAAAACAACCCTGTGAATAGTGCTATTCACGCGATATTTTTGTCTTTTTATATATGACACATAAAATATTCTTCCATCCTGAAACTTATAACAAATATAAAATATTCAAATGTATATGTAGACATTTTTTCTAAATTTTTTAATATTTCAAAATATGTTTCTCACAATGAATGCAAATGGAGCCGTGAGTCAAAAGGATTTATGATATTATGTAACTTTTTTAAACCAGAAAATAAGATTTGTCACACAATCGATCCTTTTCAACGAAAGGAGTTGGGACATCAACTGCCGCCGAATGCGTGCGCCGCTCTTTGTTCTCACTCAGGCTAGTTAGACATGGAAAAACTAGCGCGCTATTTTACGCTATTTAGCATAATATAGCTTATTTGAAGAGTTCACGCTATTTTTGTTCACTATGGCGCTATTTTTAAATAGTTAGTTATATCGCGCTAAAAGATCATAGCGTTAGCGCTATTTCAAGTATAGGACGTTATATTTTTTTTGTTGGTGGATGTGGAGTAAGAGAGCATATGATGAATATACGGAGTAAGCAAACATACGATGCAAATTTTAATTGTTAAACTTAAGTGATCGCGTCAAGCCGTCGCCTCCTACTGCAACACACGACGCTGCACCTAGATTCATCCCTGCCGGTTCTACTCCAACTTGGATAGCGCCAGAATTGATTATGCATGTAAGTATTACTCTAGGCAATTTATTAGATGCTGAAATTCTTGATATTCATGATATATCTATTATATTTTTATTTTTTACAAAATGCTATTTTGTAAAAGAGCGCGTCATTAACTAACGCGTAATTTTGGCTCTCGGGTGCAACACACACCCATAGTTGGAAAAATTAAAAAAAGTTAAGAAAATTCAAACTTTTTTGAAAATCAATGATGATCAGGTATGCTACTTGTATAAAAATATTTTCCTAAGAAATTATTTCGTTGTATCCTAGGCAAAACAAAACAAAAACATGACAAATAAAAGGTGAATAGTACCTGGTCTTGTAGCGTTTTGAATTTTTTTTTGCCCAGGATATAATGAAAATAATTTCCTAGGAAAATTATATAAGTAGCATACCCGGTCATCTTTGATTTCCAAAAAAGTTTGAATTTTTTTAACCTTTTTTTATTTATTTTTAAATTTATCCAACTATGGGGTGCGTTGCACCCGGGAGCCACATTGTAATTCTCGTTATTAACCTGCTATAACTTTTATAACGTCTGGAGAAAAGTCACGCTAAATTAAATAGCACGCTATTTTTTCATCGAGTGAGACACGCTCTGTCTCCCCGCCTCTTTTCTCAGTCTCTCCCTCTCATTTCTCCCCCAATCGTCGGGACTTCTCTTCTCTTCTCTTTCTCCTCATCTCAAGATTTTACTCTATCCCACCCAATCGGAAGCTACCGATCAGTCGAGACTAGCATTCAATCAGCAGCCGCTTCCTCTTATTCTTTATATCTCCCTTGATTGAACAACGACAGGAAGCTAGCATGAGCCGGCCACTTTTGTAGACCGTAGGTTCGAGATGAGTCCGGCTTTGAATTAACGAAGCCATCAATCGGCCAAGGATTACACAAGACCACCAACACAAAACCGCCATGGCCGACAATACAAGAGAGCACTCTAAGTGGCCGTGCCTATGCCCCCCTGGTGGACGTCGCTCTGGCTCGCCCCGGTGAACTTCTCGAGCGGGATGACGACGAAGCGGCCACATGGCCGTCCAGCCACGCCATGCAGCCCTCTTCCTCGCGCCACAAGCTGGTGGCCGGCGCCCGTTCCACCGATATGGCGTGTAGAGGGCCTATGGCGAAGACGTCGCGCATGTGCGGTTAGATTTTCTCGAGTGACACGGTTATGTTGAGTATGAGCGCCCGTGCACTACGGCCGTGTGCAATGAACCCTGTCTAAATCTGAAGCATGCGTTCGTGTCACCGTTCTCTGTGTGGCCGCGGCAAAAGCTTAGAAGGTCTCGCCGCCGCAGGAAGTCCTCCATCCCTGGGACGCCACATGCCAGCGCGTCCAAGTCAGCGCCTACGGGTACAGGACCATCGCCAAGCTCCACGAGGCTGGGCGCGGACACGTACGCCAGGAAGCTGCACGCGCTGGCAGTGCGGAAGGCGAGAGCCGACACGCTCAGCGACATGATCTTGAACGGCAGCATACCATCAGCCACCACGCACGATACCGCCGGGAAGCCATTATTATCCTGGTCGTCGCGGCACGAGGAGGCGACTAGAGCATGGTACGCGACGCCCGTCTTCGTCATCATGGATTCGACGAGTGCAAAGAGGTCTCCCGCAGGGCGGGGTGGTCGTCGGGAGGCGGGTCGGTGACGCACAGTGTTAGCTTTGCGACAATCAAATAACAAAGAATGAAAATAAAATCGCAGCAAGGGGGACACAAATTTAACGTGGAAAATCCTCTCCAACAAAGAGAAGGGATAAACCACGGACGCCAGCCAGTAAATTTTTACTATAACAGGGAGTGTTTACACAACGCCGGGGATTTCATAGATGCAACTTATCCCAACCGGCGGCTTACAAGAGGTATATATAGCGGTGGTAACCTAGGTCATCAACGATCCGTACCGTGGGGCTGTCGGCCCCCGCACCCCCACAGGCGTCCCTGTTGGGCACGGTATGGGCTAACTTCAGACTCCGCTCCGCTTCGGCCCAAGTCCTCCCCGTGACGGGCCTCGCTGCGCTCCATCAAAAGTTAGCCTCCTTAATAGAATTTGGATCATACTTCAACAAACTCCACCTTGAGACAAATTCCTTCTTGTATCATCAACAGTAATCATCTCCCTGAACAAACAAAGAAAACACCTTCGGCGTCAACAACCACTTGGGCTAAGCAGTTATACCAACTAAGCTTGAGCATAGCTCAAACTTAGCAACAGGAACATGCTTTGTCATCATATCAGCAGGATTATAATGAGTGCTTATCTTGCATACCTTTAGTGTACCTTGTGCAACAATGTCACGAACATAATGGTATTTGATATCAATGTGCTTTGTTCTCTCATGGAACATCTGATCCTTAGTAAGGTAAATAGCACTTTGACTATCATAGAACAAGTTAATGCAAGAATCATCCTGACAAAGCTCAGCATACAAACCTTTCAACTAAACAGACTATTTGCAAGCTTCAGCAACAACCATATATTCTTCTTTGGTTGTAGATAGAGCAACAACTGGTTGTAGCATTGCCTTCCAACTCACGGCACATCCACCTACCGTGAACACATAACCTATGAGGGACCTCCTCTTATCCAAGTCGGCAGCAAAATCTGAATCCACATAGCATGCGAGTCCCTCATCAGTCTTGCCAAACTTCAAGTAAGAATTTGATGTGCCAGGGATGTACCTGAAAATCCACTGAACAACTTTCCAATGTTCTTTACCAGGATTAGCCATTTAACGACTCACCAAACTCATAGCATATGATAAATCAGGGCGTGAACAAATCATGGCATACATCAAGGAACCAACAACACTAGAATAAGGAACTTGTGACATGTACTCAATATCTTCATCAGAACTAGGACATAGAAGTGCTGACAATTTAAAATGAGGAGCAACAGGAGTACTAACAGACTTTGCATCATGCATATTAAAACGTTGAAGAACTTTCTCAACGTAACTTTGCTGACTAACAAACAACAACCTAGATTTTCTGTCCCGTTTAATTTCCATACCTAGATTTTTTTAGCAGCACCAAGATCTTTCATCTCAAATTCACTACTTAGGTGTGCTTTCAAATTAGTGATTTCTTTCATGCTCTTGGCAGCAATTAACATATCATCAACATATAACAGCAAGTATATAGGTGATCCATCAACAAACTTAATCTAAACATAGTTATCAAACTGAGACCTCTTAAAACCTTGTGAGATCATAAATGAATCAATCCTTTTGTACCACTGTCTTGGAGATTGCTTCAAACCATAAAGCGACCTCTTCAATTTGCACACAAAATCCTATTTTCCAGAAACTATGAACCCTTCAGGTTGGTCCATGTAAATCTCCTCATCCAGTTCACCATGCAGAAAAGCAGTCTTTACATCTAGTCGCTCAAGGTCAAGATCATGCATGGCAACAATACCAAAGAAAGCACAAATAGAACTATGCTTCACAACCGGAGAGAAAACATCATTATAATCAATACCTGAAATTTGGCTGAAACCTTTTGCTACTAACCTTGCCTTAAATCTTGGAGGCTCATTAGAAGACAAACCTTCCTTTCTCTTGTATATCCACTTACAGCGGACAACCTTCTTCTGTTTAAGAAAGCGCACAATTTCCCATGTGCTATTCTTATCAAGCGATTACATCTCTTCTTGCATAGCAGAAACCCACTTCTCGTGGTCAACGGATGCAACAGCCTCATTGTATGTAGCAGGTTCAGTATCATGCTCCACCTGTTCAGCACAACTCAAAGCATAATGAGCAAGATTACACTCTTCAATTAAACGACGAGATGGAACTATATTACGCCTCGGTCTATCAGCATCAATAGACTCCTGTGGCTGCTGCAAAACAGTAGGTGAGTGCTTAACAACATCATCATCATTATTTTCTTCATGGGTATCATCAACGACAACATTATTATCAACAGTTTTCTGCAGGTGCTCCACCTGCACACTAACTCCCTCCTCTCCAATAGCAACATGAGAGGAATCTGATGGCAAGCTGTCATGATACATAACGGATTTATTGAAAACAACGTTCCTACTCAACAAAATCCTTTTAGTTTCAGGATTCCATAATTTATATGTCTTAACTCCTGAACCATAACCAAGGAACATGCACTTAACAACTCTAGGCTCTAACTTTTCATTATCAACGTGAGCATAAGCAGTGCAACCAAAAACTCTCAACTGTGAATAATCAGCAGGCAAACCTGACCATACCTCAATGGGAGTTTTCTTCTCAAGTGGAATAGAAGGTGACCAGTTGATAAGGTAGCACGCTGGGTTGGCTGCTTCAGCCCAGATTGTCTATGCATTCCTGTATTGGACAACATACAGCGAGCCCTCGAGATGATGGTTCTGTTCGTGCGTTCAGCCACACCATTTTGCTGGGGAGTGTAAGGAATGGTGTGGTGCCTGATCATACCATCATTACTGCAAAACTCCTCAAACTCATTATAACAGAATTCCATACCATTGTCAGTACGTAGTACCTTTACCTTCTTTTCAATTTGCTTTTCTACCATAACTTTCCACTTCTTAAAAGTATCAAAAACATCAGATTTATGTTTCAGAAAATATGGCCACACTTTTCTTGAGTAGTGATCAATAATAGTAAGCATATAATTAGCACCATCAATAGAAGTCTTACGGGAAGGTCCCCATACATCAGCATGCACATAATCTAATATGTTTTTGGTGGTATGGACGGAAGCATTGAATTTAACTGTTTTATGCTTACCAAAAACGTAGTGCTCACAAAACTCAAACTTACCCAAGTTGCAACCATCAATCAGCTCTCTCTTAACCAACTATGTCATGCCATGTTCGCTCATATGTCCAAGACGCACATGCCGTAGATTTGTTTTACCACAATCATCAGAATCATTAGAAGTAATAGCAGTAGCAATACTAGGCAAGGTGCTACCTCTAAGAACATATAACTTAGCAGAATCCATATCACCTATCATGTGAATAAGAGAACCTTTTGATACCTTTAACAATCTACGCCCACCGGTGTACTTGAATCCATCAACATCCATGGTACTCAGGGAGATCAAATTTCTGGCCATGCTTGGTATGTGCTTCACCTTATTCAACGTACGCGTCATGCCATCATGTATCTTGATCTTAATAGATCCAACTCCGAAAATATGGCATGGGTTGCCATTCCCCACACGTACAAAATCTCCAGTCTGCACAGACTCATATGAACTGAACCAATCTTTGTTACAGCAAATATGAAACGAACATGCAATATCAAGTATCCATTCATCATCATGAGAAGCACAAGCAGCAAAAATGGCTAAACATTCACCGTCAGAACTATCACCAGAAACAATAGCAGCCTTACCAGTACCTTGATCCTTATCTTTCGGTTGATAAGTTCCGTTCCTTTTCTCCTTATTCTGTAGCTTCCAACAATCATCAATAACATGATTAGATTTCTTACAATACCTGCAGAACTTGTCCTTTCCCTTGGACTTCGAACGACTTCTGCCGTCTTTGCTCTTATCTCGTTTGCCATAGTTGTTAGATCTCTGATCAGTCCTGCCACGAACCTGCAGAGCTTCAGCCTTGGATGACGCCCCATCTGTCTGCACCATAGTTTTCATCTTTTCCCTTGATCCACCTTCCTGCAATCTATGCGAGAACAACTTCATCTTCACATGCATCTTACTAGTTAGATCCTTTGACATGCAGATCGATTCCAGTTCCCCCAAAGAGCAGCAGCAGATTTCTCTGCCAAAACTTCCTGCAAAATATTATTGGACATATGAAGTTGAATCAAAGACAAAGCCTTACGGTCCTTCTGCTTCTCTTCGTCAGACCAGCTCTTAGCATCCTTTTTCTCGTATCCTTCCAGTGCTTCATCCAGATCTGAAGTTTGGGCGAGAATCGCCCGCATCTTCACCTACCACAAGCAGAATCTTGTGGCGTAGTCCAGTTGCGGTAGATCGAACTTCAATGACGACATGTTGCAAACCCTAGATTAGAACCTAGGGCTCTGATACCACTTGTTAGCTTTACGACAATCAAATAATGAAGAACGGAAATAAAATCGCAGCAAGGGGGACACAGATTTAACGTGGAAAACCCTCTCCAACAAAGAGAAGGGAAAAACCATGGGCGCCAACCAACAAATGTTCACTATAACGGGGAGTGTTTACACAACGCCGGGGATTTCACAGATGCAACTTATCCCAGCCGGCGGCTTACAAGAGGTATATATAGAGGTGGTAACCTAGGTCATCAACGATCCATAGCGCGGGGGTTGTCGCCCCTGCACCCCCCACAGGCATCCCGGTTGGGCACGGTATGGGCTAACTTCAGACTCCGCTCCGCTTCGGCCCAAGTACTCCCGGCGACGGGCCTCACTCTGCTCTGTCAGAAGTTAGCCTCCTTAATATAATTTGGATCATACTTCAACACACAGGAACCCGGAGCGTCAGCCGCTGCAAGGCCTGGCTTCCATCAATTATGGTCGGTGTGGAGAAAGAGGGACGTGACGTGGAGGCCGGCGTCGGGTAGGAGAACAATAGCACGTTAAGATTGAATCTCACAGCCAGGTTTTTTCCTCCCACTTCTACTGTAGGAACGGTACGTGTATTGCATACAGTGCGTCTGGAAATAAATGAATTTGGATGGCCACACTAAAATATGTCTAGATATATGTATAAATCTATATTAATTTAAGTCGCTTGTTTCTGCATGGAAGAATACTATATAGTATAGAGAACTAAATTTGCAGGCGTAGCAACACCCTCATCAGCAGCAATCACCTACCGGAGAAGACCGGTCAGCATCGACAATACTTGAATAGATGAGATGATCCAACCCTCAAGATTCTAGGGGCATGTACAATAGTGTTGAGTCAGTTGTTGCAACGGGAGGTTATAGATCATTTTGCTCATGTGGAGAGGAGAGTGAGTGAGGCTGTCTATAAAGTTCTAGATAGTCTGTAAAAATCTTACAGACAACTTATAGACAATAATTTTATTATTGTATGAGTGGTGTCTGTAACTTGTACTCACACATAGCTATGGCTAAAAATAGACATCTTACAGATAGACTGTTGTATAAGTGTTGGGAGGATAACCCCGGATAAGGTCACGCCAGGGTATAATGGCCACGTTAGCCGAGGTACGGCGAGGTCACAACAAGAGCTGGCCGAGTCACCTCAAGGCAGGCCAACTTACGTTAGACCCGGCCCGAAGGATGTTCACCTAACATTAACCCGACCGACATAAAACCTATGTCGGCTAGCTCTTTGTATGTTGTTTGCAGGTACCCACAAGGCCAAGTTAACCAGGTTTGAGCCGGGTTACCACTTGGCTTATAAGAGAAGGAAGTAATCTTGCTGGTCAAAGGTTTTCTCTCTCCACTGTAGCGTGAGCTCAGAGGATAGAGGGGAGGATCAGCGGGTCATGGCGGACAAGGGTGACGTTGCCTATGTCGTGACATTGCCTATGTCAGGTGACACCACGCCGCAGAAGGGCTTACGCCATGAGTCTGGACCAGCTTAGCAAAGGAAAAATGAGTGCACCGCTTTGCTATTTTGGGAGATACATATTCGGAGAATATGCCTTCCACGTAAGCCCTAACTTGTAACCCGGGCTCCCCCATACAAGGAACCCCAGGATCTCCTAGAGGAGGGTCGGCCATTTTCTACTAAGGATAGAACACTAGTGAGAGCTGTGTGGGTTGTAAGAGCTAGTCTCCTTCTCCACAAACAGCTCAAGGAGCACTTGTAATCCTCCATCGATCTAGAGAGATATAAAGCAGCTGTGTGTGGAATCACCACACTATCCCTCCCTGGATACCTCTAGTGCACATTGTCCCCACATTTAGCCTATACATGGCATCTGCTATGCCACCACTGATGTCTACGCACTTCTATTCTTGTAGACAATTGTTGAGCCTCCAAGTGCAGAGGTTTGTAGAACAGCAGCAAGTTTCCCTTAAGTGGATTACCCAAGGTTTATCAAACTCAGGGAGGAAGTGGTCAAAGGTATCCCCTCTCAAGCAACCCTGCAATCAAGATACAAGAAGTCTCTTGTGTCCCCAACACACCCAATACACTTGTCAGGTGTATAGGTGCACTAGTTCGGTGAAGAGATAGTGAAATACTAGTGGTATGGATAATTATAAGTGGTAGCGGTGATAGAATATAGCTCAATGGCGTGGAAAAGACTAAAGTAAAACTGAAATAAAGAAGGAAGCAAGCAAACATGTAACATATCTAATTGCAAACGTGTTTCAATGCTTAGAAACAAGGCCTAGGGATCATATTTTCACTAGTGAACACTCTCATATAAATATATTCTTCTTTATGATACTACGCTGAACTACTCTCCGGTTGGAAACTCTAATCCATGGTAGGGCTATAAAAGCACACCTCAAAGTAAGCCTTTCCCATCTAGATAACCCCACACTATCACCATGAGCACTAGATGGTTCCAACAAACACCACAATTTCATAAACACATCCAACTCCAAATATAACTCATAACAAGTATTTGTAATCTCTAGCCTAAGTGCCACCATGGTGTGCACGATGTCACTTTCACACACATGGGGAGAGCAGAGATCTATTAAAGCACTTCAGTAGCAAGGTAGATCTACTTGATTACAAAGCTCATGATCACAATATAATCATGCATAGAGAGAGAGATGAACACATAGCTACCGGTAGAACCCTTAGCCTCGAGAGAGAACTACTCCCTCCTCATCATGGGAATCGACAACGGTGATGGAGATGGTGGTGGAGATCGATGGAGATGGCTCCGGGGGCACTTCCCCATCCCGGCAGGGTGCCGAAACAGAGACTTTCTGTCCCTCGAATCTCCCCTTCGGTGGCGGTGGTGATGTGGAACTTTTCGTGGCTGGAGGCTTGATTATCTAGGCTTTATGCATTGGGAGGCTCTTATAGGCGAGAGGGGAGACCGAGGGGGTGTCGGAGGGGCCCACACCATGCCCTGGCGCGGCCTGGGGGGACCCGTGCCTAGGGGGTGTGGCCAGGCCCTGGCCCTCCTCCGTCTCGTATTCCAGCTCCGTGAATCTTCCGGTAAAATAGGAACTTTGGCTTTTGTCCCGTCCAATTCCAAGAATATTCATTTTCTGACTTTCCTGGAACCAAAAACAGTAGAAAACAAGCATCTGGCACTGTGGCTCTTGTTAATAGGTTAGTCCAAGAAATCATATGAAAAGTACTCCAAAGTGTGGACAAAACATAAGAAAGTAGATAAAACCAAGCATGGAACATCAAAAATTATAGATACATTTGCAATGTATCAACATCCCCAAGCCTAACTCCTGCTCGTCCTCGAGTAGGTAAGTGATAAAAAGAAAGACTAATTTTTTAGGTGACATGCACCATCATAAACTTGATCAAAGTATTTGTAAAACACGGATAGCTGGGATCATAGTACTTCAACATAGCATGAAAGATATAGTTCTAACAATAAGACAAAGCAACTATGTTGCAACATGAAAAGGCACAAACAAAAGATTCATGAATAACAATGCTTTGCAAGACGTTTGTTTGTTTCACATAAAGAAAACATAGCATAGTAGTATTCAGCTTGTCCCTCATAGGGTAGCAAATATAAATGCATAGGACACCTTCAAAGTGGCCATTCTTAGTTCTATGTGCATTGTCCCAAGACTAGTTGATTAATGCATAACTTGATATTGCTTGCTTTAAACAATTATGGTACTTATAGCTCTTTAAACAATTATGGTACTTATAACTATGTTGCTCTCGAAGTAGGTGCATAAAGGTAGAAGGTGGAGACTCAATATAATGGCGGAAGAAAGGCCTTCATAGAAGGAAGTAGGGATTCAAGTCTCATAAAGAGCTTCCAAAAATTATGGTACTTATAGCTTTCAGCTCTCATTGCCCCTATCATAAGCATCTTGAAGTGATTAAGGTTAAAGTGAACAAACTATGGTGTATATGCTTGACGAAGTATAAGTTGGAAATCTCATGTCCCTTGAATACGAGGGTCGCTCCTCATTCTACTCAAGTTTAGTCACTGGTAAGTTCTTGTCATCGTAAGTACATGTGTATCATAGAGAACCGCCAACGGGGTACCCCTTGCCCGATGATACGAAAAAAATCCCCATATCAAAATGACAAGGCAAGCAGACAACGAGCATCTCGGCAATCTTCTTATTTACCATGGGAATATGGTGCTTTTTTCTCTCTTTCCTCTTTTCATAATATTTTTTCCTTTTTCTCTTTTTCCTCAATATAGGACTCTTTTTTATAAGAAGAATGCTTCATAGACAGCTCATTATGGTTACGCTACAGGTTTCCACCATGTCAGCATGGATTAGACCAGCGACCTAGGCGTTTCTCTAACACATATACATAACTCCATGGACTTACAAGCTCCCCTTTCATTTCACACCGACGACATCCATAGACAAAAGAGCATGATATCAACTAGGTACAAAGTACCAATGCAATGTTGAAAGCATTCCCCATGACAGCATGGTTCTGCTAATCCCCAACAAATAAGTGCAAGCATATACAACATAGATGACACAATGGTTCAAGTTTATTAAGGGCAGGAAAAGTAAAGTGTGTCATCAAGTTTGTGAGAGCTTTAATCACTAGTTTTCTCATAACAAGTTTAATTTGGAAGGTAGATAAAAACATGAATATACTTGGAATAGCATATGCTAGTAGGTAGGTATGGTGGACTCTTTGGAATAACTTGGTTTAGGGAGTTGGATGCATGAGTGGAACTCATACTTGGTTGTGGAGGCTGGCAAAAGACTGGGAGCGACAAACTAAGAGAGCAATAATGGCCATAATCATGCAGAGCGACAAAACATCATTGATCAAAGCATAAAGTGATACTACAAATTGAAAACTAAAGGATCATAAAGGCTTATGGTGACTTTGAGATAGTCATAACATGGTGTGAGCATGTGCCAAGTCAACCCAAATAAAGCATCAAAAGAGAATACCACTATACTACTTTAATATGCTAAAACAATGCATGATTCATCCAAGGCACATTAAGCAATCTCAATTGTTTATAACAAGTCATGCTACAGCAAAGAATACTAAGCATAAAGCCAAAACAATATCAAGCATGGCATGACAAAGCATAGTCCACAGTCAAAAATAAGCTCTCTTTACCACTTAAGCATGAGCTTTCCTACTCTTTTCCAAACCAAACCAAACTATTTGAAAACCAATGTATGAAAGAGAGGGTCCAACCAATTTATTTAGAAAACTAAGCAAACCAAGCAAACGAAAACCAAAAACAAAAATCAAAGACGCTCCAAGAACAACACAATCGTGCATGAAACAATAAAAATGAAATGTTTGGAAGAAACCTGGAATTTTTATTGATGAAGAGGGGGATGCCTTGGGCATCCCCAAGCTTTGACGCTTGTACTTCTTGGATATTTTTTGGGGTGACATGCGTGGCATCCCCAAGCTTGAGCTTTAGTCCATCCTTCATCTCATTACTCATTCCTTCCCTACACCTAAATTTTTTCCTTCATACAAAACTTCACACAATCTTTATTAGCAACATCAGTGCACTCAAGATAATAGGTCTTTAGGTTCAGTTCTAACACCAATAAACCTCCATTAGAACATACGCTACTGTAGCACTTCCCTCAAAAAGCTCAATTCCCCAAAAGAACTCAAAAAGGAACCAACAAGAAGCAAATGCAAATAATGGCAGAAATCTGTCAAAACAGACCAGCAGGTAAAGACAAATTTTTTAGAAGACCTTATGTTGCTCAAATCAAAAAGTGTTTAAATAACTAAAGTTATATAACAACCTAGGGAAGAAGCACAAAAATTCACGCCTCAAAAAGACGTTCAGAGATTTTACACTAATTTTTACAGTGAAGCACAGAAATCTGTTTCGGGACAACAACTTTCCCAATCATTACTTATCTCTCATTAGAGGTTACTCTTGGCACAAAAAGCAAATAAAAAGGATAAGGAGAGGTTATTACAGAGGTAATAACTTCCAAGACTCATCTAAAACTTTTGGGTTATCTCCCAATAAGTATTTTTCTTTAACGCCTTTAAGTTAGGCATAAGAAGCAAGAAAAAGAATCAAGTGTTCTCAAATGAAGAAGCATTAAGACCAAATTTCTTGTCCTTACCTCTCTTACTTTTATTATTAACCTTGGGGAAAATATAATTGTTTGGTGGAGAAGAAAGGTGCATGGTCCCCTTTCTCACATCTATTATTGCTCCAAGGAGTTCTAATAGGGACCTTCCAAGTATAATTTGTCTTTTTCCTGCACATTCAATAACAAGATAATCAGTAGAAATCATGTTCCCAAGGATCTTTGTAAACACTCCTTCAACTATTCCAAGAGGTAATATGGTAGCATTATTAGCAAGAGATATTTCTTTTCCTCCTTCAGCAAGCCCCCAAGTATTCAGAGATTCATAAATATCTTTGGGCATAAGACAAAATTCAGACATGATATCACAGCGAGCTTGAAAAGTTTCAGTGTTTATCTTAATCTTTACTATAGGGAGCCACTTTGATGGTTCAGAATTTATTGGAACATAATTGTGATGCTCCCTAAGCGTATTATAGTAATCTTTTAAGCTAGCAGTGCCAGTCTCAAGAGTGTTCAATCTAGCAAATATTTTTGCAAAAGAAATATCAGTTTGGCTAGGCAAGTTGTAAGTGAAGATCAATTTTTTATAGCATTAATAGCATCATCCTCATTACATTGAAGGAAATCTCCTCCCACAACAGCATCTAAAGCATGTCTATAGCAAAGAGCAATTCCAAGGTAAAAACTGCTAAGGAACAAGCTTTGAGTCATTTTAGGCTCAGTTTTTTATGTAGATTAGAGATTCTAGACCAAGCTTCTTTAAAACTTTCCTCAATTCCTTGTTTAAAAGTGAAAATCATTTCCTCGGGTGACATAGTAATTGGAGCAAGGCTAGACATAGTGGCAACTTAAGAAAGGAACTAATTTTTTGGTGTTTTTGAAATAAGAAAGCAAACTTGTAAAACTAATTTTTGTGTGTTTTTGAATAAAAAAACAAGCAAACAAAGCAAAAAGAAACTAAGCAAAACAAAAAAACAAAGTAAAGAGATTGGTTATGAGGGACTCCCCTTGTGAAGATGTCCTTGACTCCCCGGCAGCGGCGCCAGAAAAATGCTTGATGGCTCTGTGTATGGCGCCAGAAAAGTGATGGTGCGATGTTGATGTAGAGCTCGTTGGGAACCCCAAGAGGAAGGTATGATGAGCACAGCAGCAAGTTTCCCTCAGTATGAAACCAAGGTTTAATTGAACCAGTAGGAGCAAGGAAACACCCCAAAGGTGTAGCTAGCTGAATGATGGCAGGGCGCACTACCGGTGCCAGCAGCTACGTGGAGACCTGCACAACACAACCACAAAACTTTGTCCCCAACTTGCGATGAGGTTGTCAATCTCACCATGTTTTGCGGAAAACAAAGGATTAAACGTATTGAATGGAAAGAAGTAAAAGTTTGCAGAAAATAAACACAAAACAGTAAACAGTTTGTAGATTGAATGTAAAAGACAAGGACCGGTATCCATAGTTCACTAGAGGTGGCTCTCCTTAAGATAGATAACATGCTAGGTGAACAAATTACAGCGGGGCAATTGACAAACATCGAGAAAGCAATACATGCATATACTAATCATCTTGACTCCTTTGAGACTTGATTGGGCATTACAGCATTATACATAGACCGCCATCCAACTACATCTATGACTAATAATCCACCTTCAGGTTATCATCCGAACTCCCTCCAGTATTAAGTTGCAAGCAACAGATTATTGCTTTACGAACTGCGTGTAAAGTAAACAATACGATTGTTCTATGAACAAAGGATTGTTGTTTTCTCCCTAGTAGCAACAACACATCTAGTACCTTAGAGATTTCTGTCACTTCCCCAGATTACCAGAGGCATGAACCCACTATCAAGCATAAATACTAACTCTTGGAGTTGCTAGCATCTACTTGGCCAAGATAGCTACTAACAACGGAAAGCATGCAAGATCACAAATAACAAAGACATGATAGAATCAATAATCAATCTGAAATAGCATCTCAATATCCATCGGATCCCCGCAAACACAACATGCAGAATTACAAATAGATGATCTTGATCATGAACGGAGCTCACAAGATCTAAACATGAAAGCACAAAGGAGGAGAACCAGCCATCTAGCTACTACATGGATCCGTAGTCCAAGGATGAACTACTCACGATCACACCAGAGGCTTGCATGGTGATGAAGAAGGCCTCCAGGGTGAATTCCCCTCTCCGGCAGGGTGCCGGGAAGAGCTTCAGATCCCTCCCGATATAGGGATGGAGATGACGGTGGCTACAAGCTCTTTCGTGGATTTTTGATCGGGTACTTAGGGTTTTCGTCCCGAGGGCATCTTATAGGAGGAAGGAGAGACCGAGGGGGTGCCAGGGGCGGCCACACCACCCCTGGCGCGGGCCAGGCTAGGCCGCATGGCTAGGTGGTGTGGTGGCCCCCTGGCGCCTCTCCGCCTCGTATTCTGGCATTTGATGACTTCCAGAAAAATAGGAACTTTGGCTTTTGTCCCGTCCAATTCCGAGAATATTCATTTTCTGACTTTCCTGTAACCAAAAATAGTAGAAAACAGGCATCTGGCACTGTGGCTCTTGTTAATAGGTTAGTCCAAGAAATCATATGAAAAGTACTCCAAATTTGGAACAAAACACAAGAAAGTGGATAAAACGAAGCATGGAACATCAAAAATTATAGATACATTTGCAATGTATCAGTCCTCCACCAAGGAACAACCTCTATCAACCTTGGCACCCATAAGATTTACATCGGCATCGACGAGTCCTGCATTCACCCGCTGCACGTCACTAACGGAGGCGAACCACCACTCAGTGCAGCTCGTAGCGTGCGTATCATTCGCCCCGCTAGCAGCGTTGAGGTCATGATGACCGTGCCTGAGGAAGGACCAAACAAGGATCTGGTACCAGATCCGGATGCATCACCCAAAGCATCTAGATCCAGATTCCCTCCACTAGAAAGGCCTGAGAATGTACTGCATCAAGCCATATATAGCTTAGCTACTCCCATAGCACTTGAAGTGGATCCGGCTTAGGCACATGCCGAGCTAGAGGAGACCCGGCTAAAAATGTTGGCTGGGGCAAAGAACGTAGCTGAGTTGCAGTAGTCACTGAACATCACCCTGCGTGAATACGCAAAGGCAAACCGGATTAACCCTACTCAGATGGATAGAGTAAAAATTATAGGTAGAAACCTGATCACTAAGATAGACAAAGAGTATGTGCCTAAGCCAGGTCATACGACAACACTAGTGACAGCGGGGCTGGAGAGGTATAGTACCCCGGCAAAGAACCTCAGGGCTGCAGAGGCACCAGCATACGAGTTAGAGGGCCTGACCGGGGAAGCTCGGGAAAGGCAGCAAGAAAGAGTTAACCATTTGGTGAGGGTAGCATGTAGGCAAAATGAGGAAATACACAAGGCAAACCCGGCGATACCAGGAGGTTCCCATATAGTTCATTCGGCAAGGGGTAACCGTCCAAAATCCACTAGGGCAGCATCATCTCCACATGATGACCTTAGGAGAGAAGAGGTGGTAACCTCGGCAATAAGGAATAAGCAGATGATTTTGTATGACCCGGTAAAGGCAGGGAAAGGTAAAGTAGTGCAAAATGATGAGGACCATCATAGTGCCAGCCAAGGTGAAGCTGGCCGAGGTAACTGTGACCAAGGCAATGCCGGTCAGGGAAACGCTGGGCACGGCAATGCCGGACAACGTAACTCGGCAGGTGCAGGGAAAAACCCACCTCGACAACAGCTTCCACAATACGTACCTCGGCAAGAACGAAGTGCTGGTCTGGCAATGCAGCAACAGTATGCTCGTCTGGGTCAAGATAGATATAATGATGGTTACTCGGCAATGGCTGATGTCGGATTCCCTAGACCAAAGCACCATGTGATTGGATCATGGCTGGGGAACAGAAACTTGCAGCCAGATGATGCCAGGTTGAAGTTGGACCGGATTCACAGGTTGGAGATGATTGAGGTGCAAGGTCCTCCGGGTCCAGCGTGTTTTGGATCTTAGGTAATGAGAGAACCACTTGTGGCGAACTTCTAGTTAGCCAGAGGAACAAAAACGTATGACGACAACATAAAGATGGAGGATTGGCTCATTGACTATGCTACTGCAGTGCACATTGCCACGGGAAATTTGAGATGGGCAGTTAGATATGTGCCGCAGATGTTGGAGGGGCTAGCGAGAGTTTGGTTGAACAATTTGCCAACATGAAGTATTAACAGCTGGATAGATTTTGAGGAAGCATTTGTCAGTAACTTGTCAAGCACGTACAAGAGGCCGGATAGGCCACAGACTCTAGCAATATGCAAGCAAAGACCGAATGATACAAACCGGGAGTTTTCGACTCGCATGTGTAATGTGCGCAACTCATGCGAAGGGGTGATTGAATCATAAGCTATTGCGTGGTTCGCCCAAGGATGTAGGTATGCTTGCATGCTATGGCAAAGGTTGCAAAGGGACATGCCAACTACATTGGTAGAAACAATCCGCATTGCTGATTCGTATGATTCGGGTGATCCGACCCAACCTCGGTTAACATCAAATGCATCAAATGAGGAGTACTACCACTGGGACGGTGCTGGAGTATCCCAACGCAGTGATTTCCGGGGTAAGAGGAGATGACAGGCCGCATTACCGGTATAGTTCACAACAAGTTGCAGCAGTGGATCAGGATTAGCCTAATGTCGGTGTAACTCAACATCACAAAACTGGAGGACAATAGTGGCAACAAAAGAGTGAGGGCAAGAAGCCTTGGATGCCAGAGCAGAAAAGGTAGTTGTAAGAGAGAAAGGATAGACCGAGATACACATACGAGTATATGTTGTATTAGCCGTGCAAGTTCCACAAGGCAAATCCGAGTAACCCGGTGAATCACACAACCCGACAATGCGAATGGATGAAGAAGATAGAGCAAGGAAGCTCGGGGAATGCTCAGGCACCTCGGCATGACGCACCTCGGAACGAAGCACCTCAACAACAACAGCTTTCTGGGGCAAATGCTCAGCAATTTATGTTACCACCGCCTCCTCCTAGGTATGAGAATAATGAGAGAAGGGATGCAGTGCATCAAGTGGAAAATCAACAGCAGCAGAACCAAAGATACTCGGCAATGAGGGGAGAAATGAATATAGAGAGCATCACCAAAGTTACTATGTTCACCACTGAGGAAACTGATAGGAAAAGTTTGCAGCGCTAACATATGGAGGTGAATGCAGTTATGCTGACACTGACGAGGTATATGCCTTGGGCGGATCAAGAGATCACGTGGAATATCAAGGATCACCCCAAGCTCATGCCAAGTCTTGGATCATATGTACTGGTGCTAGATCCGACGTTCATTGGTCCGAATATGAATGTAAGATTCTCCAAGGTTCTGATTGACAATGGGAGCAGCATCAACATTATGTACATGGACACGATGCATAAGTTGGGAATAACGGAGAACATGCTCCAAGCAACAAAGACAACTTTCCATGGAATTGTGTCGGGTATCTCGTGTGAGCCCATTGGCAAGGTCCGGGTAGATGTGTCATTCGGTACAAGGGATAATTGCCGGACTGAGAACTTGGAGTTTGAAGTGGTGAACTTGGAAAGCGCGTAGCATGCGTTACTCGACAGACCTGCTCTCAACAAGTTTATGGCAAGTACTCATGTTAGCTACTTGAAGATGAAAATGTCTGGGCCAAATGGTCCAATTACCATAACTGGGGACTTCAGGTGCTCAATAGAGTGTGCTTCTGCCGGGTCTAACTTGGCTGAGTCACTAGTGATAGTACGAGAGAAAAGAAGAATCCAGGAGGTGGCGACATTGGCTCAGTCGACACAAGTGCATATGCCGGGCTGACTAACCCACATGGAAGTGTTTCGTTTCAAGCAGCAAAGGATACAAAGAAGGTGCCAATTGATGACCAGTTTTTGGAGCGTATCGTGACTATTGGTGTCGGGCTCAGCGACAAATAGGAAAGCGAGCTCGTCAACTTCCTCCGTGAGAATCGGTATATTTTTGCTTGGTCCACACAAGATCTGCAAGGTATTCCGAGGGAGTTGGTCGACCACTCTTTGCATGTGAGACCCGGAGCTAAGGCGGTGAAGCAACCTCTCCGCCACTTTGTTGAAGATAGGAGAAAGATCATTGGTGATGAGTTAGCTCGGCTCCTCAAAGCCAGGTTCATAATGGAACTGTTGTATCCGGATTAGCTATCTAATCCAGTGCTTCATCCAAATGTGGCAGTGATATGGTGCATGTGTATTGATTACATGAACCTAAACAAGGCGTGTCCAAAAGATCCATTTCCACTGCCAAGGATAGATCAGGTCATAGATTTCACTGCTGGGTGTGAGTTGTTGTCATTCATAGATGCTTATTCTGGTTTCCACCAGATACCTTTGAACCCAGATGATCAAATAAAGACTGCATTTATCACCCCGTATGGGGCTTATTGCTATAAGACTATGCCATTTGGGTTACGTAATGCAGGTGCAACATAGCAAAGATGCATGCAAAAATGGCTTCACGGTCAAATTGGCCAAAATGTGCAAGTGTATGTCGATGATATAGTAATAAAAACCAAGGAAAGCAACACGCTCCTTGATGATATTTGACAAACATTTGTGAACTTAAGAAGATTCCGGATGAAGCTTAACTCGGAGAAGTGCACCTTTGGTGTCCCGGTCAGAAAATTACTCGAGTTCTTCATGTCCAGCCGAGGTATCGAGGCGAACCCAACCAAAATCCGAGCCATAGAATGAATGGAGTTGCCGAAGTGCCTTAACGATGTGCAGAAGTTCACAGGTTGCCTCACATCGTTAAGTCGGTTTGTATGTCAGTTGGGAGAAAAGGCATTGCCTCTCTATCAGCTAATGAAAAAATCTGATAAAATTGTATGGACACCACAGGCTGATAGCGCATTTCGTGAACTAAAAAAGATGCTAGCCTCTGCACCTGTGTTGGCCTCACCACTATCCAAGGAGCCAATGTTGCTCTATACAGCCACAACCAACCGAGTTGTAAGTGCAGTGATAGTGGTAGAGCGTGACGAGGAGGGTAAGTTGTTGCAGAGGCCTGTATATTACCTGAGCGAAGTATTGTCTACCTCGAAGCAAAATTATCCTCATTATTAAAAGATGGCATATGGCGTCTATATGGCGGCCAAGAATCTTAAGCACTACTTTTAAAAACACCTGGTGAAGGTGATATGTGAAGCACCAATATCTGAGATAATGAGCAACAAGGATGCAAGTGGCTGGATTGCAAAATGGGTAATACAGCTAGCCCCATATGCACCACAGTATGATAGAAGAGATGCGATCAAATCTTAAGCTGTGGCGGACTTCTTTGTAGATTGGGCCGAGATGTAGTATGAACCACCTTTGCCAGATCCGAATTATTGGAGGATGCACTTTGATGGGTCAAAACTGAAGGATGGATTAGGAGCATGTGTAGTCCTTACCTCGGCCAAGAAAGATCAACTGAGACACATCATGTAGTTCCACTTTCGTGCATCCAACAATGTGGCCGAGTATGAAGCGCTCTTGCATGGCTTAAAGGTGGCAAAAGAGATTGGCATACGTCGGATTGAATGCTTTGGAGATTTGGATTTGGTGATACCACAAGTTTCTGGCCATTGGGATGCTCTGGATGAGAACATGGCTCTCTATAGGTTTCACATCCAAACCATATGTGGGTACTTTGAGGGATGCGAATTCCATCATGTACCTAGAGCTGACAATGAAGCAGCCGACGTGTTATCTAGACTGGGCTCATCTCGGCAAGGTATCCCGCCAGGAGTTGTCTTGGAGCATCTGAGAAAACCATCCATCACACCTTCACCAGAATCCGAGTAAATTTATGTCCCGGCGAACCCCGGATCAGGACCAGCTTCAATGTAGATAGACTGGGGGACTGCCTCGGTAAACCTAAGGACTGCTTCGCATAACCCGAGGACTGTTCAGCTTGATCCGGAGGGAGTTATGTCGGTGGATGCCATGGAAATTGATGAGGTACTTTTCCCAGTGCATGTTGCACCAGCATGGGCTAAGCCAATATATGATTTCTTGAAGGACAGAACTTTGCCAGATGATGAGGTGCTCTCAAGGCAAGTGCAAAGAAGAGCCAAGGCTTACACCATAATCAATGCCGAACTATACAAGAGAAGTGTCACAAGTGTCCTGCAACGATGTGTCGACCCGAATGAAGGACTAGACATCCTCCGAGATATTCATCAGGGGGAATGTGGTCATCACGCCTCGTCCAAGGTCTTAGTGGCAAAAGCCTTTAGGCATGGATTTTAGTGGTCGAGTGCCTTGGAGCAAGTTGAAGATCCAGTGAAGAAGTGCAATGGTTGTCAAAGATACGCCACCAAGACACACATGCCAATGTCAGAACTCAAGACTATCCCAATCACTTGGCCATTTGCTGTGTGGTGCTTGGATATGGTTGGGCCATTTAAGCTAGCTAAGGGCAACATGACTCTTATCTTGGTCATGGTGGACAAGTTTACCAAGTGGATTGAAGTGAAGCCAATAAGAAAGTGTGATGGAGCTACTGCCGTAACATTCCTCAAAGATATTATCTTGAGATATGGCTATCCACACAGCATCATAACTGTTAATGGCACCAACTTTGCCGAAGGAGCTTTTGCTAGATTTTTTCGAGATAAGAAGATCCGGCTGGATATTGCATCAGTAGCCCACCCCGCATCAAACGGATAGGTGGAAAGATCCTACAGACTAGTACTGTCTGGGATAAAACCCTGGCTCATTGAGCCACTGCAAAGATCAGCGGGGTGCTAGATAGAAGAACTACCAGCCATACTATGAAGCTTAAGAACAACTCCGAATCGATCAACAGGCTATACGCCATTTTTTCTGGTATATGGGGCAGAAACTGTATTACCAGCTGACATAGAGCATGATCCGCCTAGAGTCACCCAGTACGCAGAAGCTGAAGTGCAAGAAGCCCGGCAAAATGATGTTGATCTGCTGGAAGAAGCGAGAGAACTGGCCTTGTTCAGATCCACCATATATTAGCAAAATCTCCGACACTACCATAGCCGGAAAGTGAGCCCCAGAGTTTTCTGGGAGGAGATTTAGTACTTCGGCTGGTGCAGCGCACAACCGGAATGCACAAATTATACCTTCCTTGGGAAGGGCCATTCTTTGTAAGCAAAGCACTGCACAATGATTCATACTATCTCATTGATGCACATCCACAGGAGAAGAACAAGCCGGACAGGTCTGGCGAGGAATCGAAGCGTCCATGGAATGTAGCACTACTTCGACCATCATACACTTAGCGAAAAGTGTATGTATCTCGAACTCTCATATGTCAGTATGTATGTCGGCAATGAGCTTATCAATGAAACTTCGGCACCCAAGCAGAAACTCGGGGACTGCCTTAATAATAAATTGTCTTTTCTGTACTTACTTTTTATATGTTGGTTGGCTTAAATTACTTACGCCTTAGCCGGATTAGTAGTATGTTGGCACCAAAAGATACTCTTCGACTTGCTGCTGTCCAATAAGAATTGGCTTCATGGAAAGCAAGAGAACAACCTTGGAATTGCAAGGCATATGAAAATCGACTAAGGAAAAGGAACGTAATCGATCCTACATTTATTATTTGGACTAACCCTTGTACTTACTTCATTTATGCTATGTTGAATTATTTTGAGTTAATCTAAAAGTTTCAAGTATTGTTAAGTCAATTTTTTGAACCTCGGACTCGTAAGTCAAAAACCGAATCAAGGTAGACGTGAGCCGAATCATAAAATTGGGAGAACAAGAAAATGAAACTCGGGGACTTTGCCCAAGTTAATCTGACATAAAATACTTAGCGGTAGAAAAACATCACATTGTGCACATTACAACTGTGCCCGGCATACTGGGGATTTAACGAGTTTAAAAGTGTTTTGTGGCTCAAGGAGCAGTTGCATCCGGAGTATCTATAGCAGGAGGAGGCAAGTCGGCATTGGTAGGGGGAACCTCGGTTTCAACCTCATCATCCGGATTGGCTTCGGCTTCTTTAGCGTCTTCAATTTCCTCACCATCATCCGAGATTTTCTGTTCCTCGCCATCCAAACCATCTTCGATATACTCATCATCCACTTCACCGAGGAAACTCGGCCCCTCATTGCACTGATGGCAATGAGCATATTGAATAAGGTCATAAGCATGAGCTTGGCGGTGGGCAATGCACTCCGGGTCATTGGTCCATCTGGATCCAGTGCGCATGCGGCGGAGAACTTCCAGGTCCAAACCTTCGTACCAATATAGCACAAGGCTCAAGGCCGTGTCAGCTCCAGCGCGGATAGTAGATTCTCTCCACATATCCAGTTGAGTCTCACACTCCATCAATTTTTCAATCAATAGGGCCGGACCCTTTGGAGTGGGCTCTATGGGCCAAAGGGCACTGAAGACCTAGACAACAACATCCATAATATCCGAGCCATAGCTCTTTACGGTTTCAACCCGGGATGTGAGGCTTACCAAGCTGTCCTCTATGTCATAAGGAATTGGTTCAGTGGAAGAGCCAACCGAGGTATCTCTCTGCAAGCGGAATCTACCAACAGCAGCGCTAGCAATGGCGCTGGATTGTGGAAACTTGCCTGAAAATAAGACAAGCAAAGTAACTCAAAACAAGCGCAAAACTCGAAAAAAGATATGTCGGCACAGGAGGGGAACTCGCGAGAGATATGACCAACGATCCGACCCAACTCTGCGAGTGAAGCAACATTCCTCTTTTTGAGAGTTTCACATTCTCTGTTCACCGATTCAAGCTTGATGTCGGCTTCCTTCAGCATGTCCTGGGTCTTCTCAAGCTAGATCTTCAGCCGCTCCTTTTCCTCAGAGAAGTTCTGGTCAACCTTATCCAGCTCAGCCTTATGGGGATTTTTGAGTTCTGCAATTTCAGCATTGAGCCGAGTGATTTCATCATCCTTGAGCCGGAGCTGGGCAATTTCAGCATCTTTCTTCTTTAGCTCAACCTGATGTTGTCCTGCTTGTTCGAGAAAGTGGAGCATCATGTCAGGCAAAGACACGCTATCTTGACGAGACACTGCAATAGTTTGTTGACCCGGTAGAGCCAAGGTATAATTATCTGCCGAATCAGGGGGAAAAGGTCAAAGATCAAGGAACCAAGGCGAATTACCTCTTATCTCGACCTAATTTTTCCTTATGATAATATTCTCAGCCTCAACTTCGACTGCACAATCTGAATCATGAGTTAGTTCTAAGCGCTAGTGATGAAGGAGGACAAAAATGAAAGTATAAGTGAGAGAACTTTACCTTTCTTCTTGGCCTCAGGTAGCACATCCTTATGCTTTGTGCCCAGCTCTTTGTGTGAGTCCAAGAGCCGCTAAAATTCCATGGTTTGGCGGTTGGTGGTAATCTAAAAAGGGAAAGTGTTATTGCATGCATCACAAGGAAATATTCGAAGTTTAGAAGATCCAGGCCAAGTGGAACTTAACCTGGCTCTAGGTGAGTGAATATTCGAAGTTTACAAGATTCAGGCCAAGTGGAACTTAACCCGGCTCTAGGTGAGTGAATATTCGAAGTTTACAAGATCCGGGCCAAGTGGAACTTAATCCGACTCTAGGTGAGTGGATATTTTACTCCCCTGGAGGCTCGGGGACTAGAGGATATATCTATATGTACTTGCGCGTATGTGAGGGCATGGAGAAAGAATTTACCTCCATCATTCTGCTTGCAAGGCGAATGGCGTTGGCTACGGTATTCATCTCGGCGCCAATCTCGGCAGGACCGAACTTCAGAGGGTTTTTAGAATTGACATCAACATACTCGGCGTTGTTCCAGTTATCAGCATACTCAGAGAGCAAGCCGTAACTTTCCCCGCTAAGAGTCTGGGCCACCACCAAGCCTTTGGCATGAGCTGCTTTCCTGGCGGATTGTGCTGCAGCCGGGCTGGTATAAAGAGTAAGTTGTTTACTACCAGCAGACCCGGAAGCAGTAGAGCCAGAGGCAGTGCTCCCCTTCTTTATCATGGACGCAATAGTACGCTGTCCAGATTCAGCAGTTGATCCTTTGGGGGCTTGATCCTTGGTAGACTCAGAAGCCTTCTAGACCTTAGCTGCATTAACAACTTTCTTGACCTTCGTGCTGGATTTGGTTCGTTGCGGCAAGGAAGTGGTTGGGGCTCCCGCAGCCGAAGATGGCACAGGAGGCTTGTTCTGAGGTTTCTGCTGGAATATCTCTCTGGCCGAAGAAGCTGGCGCGGAGGATTTGGCTTGGGGCTTGGTTTTGGTTAGGTCTTCTCGCCGAGCCTGAGAAGACTCGGACGAGACATGGGGTGCTGGTGCAGAAGATCTTGTAACTGGAGCGGATTCTGGTTGAACTTGGGTCGGTGTCGGGATCACCGGCACCTCGGAAGAAACTTTCTTGGTGCCGATATTGCTGGCACCACCATCATCTGTTTGCGGTAGAGCCGAAGAAGAACTAGGTTGGTCCGACATGGCCACATCCCTGGAGGCATCGCCATCCCCTACGCCAACATTTCCTTCATCTTGCCGAGATGGGATGAGGTTCGACGCAATAACTGAGCTTTCTTGGATTGGGCTTAGGGGCGAGCGTCTTCATGCGGAGGAGAAGAGGGCTCAACCCCGATAGGCGAGGAAATGCTCGAGCCACTTTGAGGGATAACCCTAGGGGCCCTGCCGAATCAGACAAAAGAAATCTCAAGATCAAAACAAAGAGAGAAACAAGAAATACACAAGAGAAGGGGAAAGAAAAGCTTACTCGGAAGAAGTGGGTGGTTTTCGAGGTTTAGGCGCTCGCCGAACCAGGGCTTTGTTCCTTGGGGCAGGCTTGCTGGCAGCCTTGTCTCCAGCTTTCTTCCGTCTCTTCTTGGTCTTGGGCACCTAGGTTGAAGGAGCTGAGGTAGCCGCCCATTTCCTCGAAGGAACAAGAACCGAGTCTCCCACCGCAAGAGGCGGATCAGTGTGGACCTGACCAGCTGGGTTAGCTGGAGTTGGAGCAACCGAAAAAGCATAAGAGATAGGCACCAGATCATATACCTCTAGAACTTCACAATCATCATCCTCATCATCATCTGGCCAATCCCTTAAAGAAGAGGCCTTACCAGAGGAGCGTTTGGGGCTATCTAGATAGGGAAAAATATCTCGAGATCTGGCTCTTCGGTATCCGAGGCATCGTGGTCCTTTCCCCACTTAAGGGACGGTTCCTTGCCATCCTCAACTGTTTGCTGAAGAAACACCTGAAAATAATATTACAAAAGGATCAAGTAGATGATACGACCCGACATAAGACATAACTCGGAAGAAAGGTCGAATAAGAAATATACCACGGGAGGTAGCCTATCCCGGCAGAAGTGCTCGTACCCCCACTCCTAGTCCTCATTGAACTCCGGGGCTATCTTGAAGATGGCCTGGACCCGGCGAAAGATTTGAGTGTTGTTGAGCCCAAAGGACGAGGTATGGTTGGGGTCGAGATTCCCGCTCATATGGTAGAGCTTATGGGTACGCTTCTGCAGGGGGTAGATTCGGCTGTGAACGAAAGTGATCATCACGTCTTCGCTGTGCAACCCCAACTTGTTCAGTTCCTTGATCCTTTTCTCCACCTGATTTGCTAGAGCAGTGGATCTCCTTGGGATTATGTTCCATAAAGATTTGTTAGGGATACCGATCTAGAAGGGGAGCAGCTGAATTAGGTACTCCTCGGTGTTGTTCTTCAAATAGAAGAACGTCTGAGCCAAGCCCTTACAGGATTCTAGGCCGATGACTCATGGGAAGACGGAGTTCTTCTGGGGTGAGATGGACGCGGCTCTGCACTGAGTCAGAGCTTTGTCGACAGGGGCAGTCTTCGGATCAGGAATGACATTGGATCGAAAACTGAAGAATTTGTACCAAAGATCAATGGAGGGCTAGAGACCGAGGTACCCCTCTACCCTAGAGGAGAAAGAAGAAAGAGAAGTAATGGCGTTAGCCGAAAGATGGTGAGGTTGGAGCTCGAAGGTGGTGATGAAATCATAGAAAAAGTCACTGACGGGAAGACCAAAACTGTGTTAGAAATGCGAGAGGAATACCATGAACTCACCCGGATTTGGTGATGGAGTGATCTCATCACAGGGGAGACGGCAGGTCACACCAGCGGGGATGCGGAGGGTCCGATGAAGCCAATCAATGTTGTCTTCACAGACCCAAGAACCGGCCCAGGCGCCGCGCTTGTGGGCCTTGCCGCCCTCCTCCTGTTCTTCAATGATGGCGATCTCCTCTTCAGTCATCTCCAGGTCCCTACCCTCGTAGACCCAATCTGTGATGGGGGGCAGAGGCCTAGATTGGCGGGGCCCCATGGCAGCGTGGCTATGCTGGAGCAGCGACCCGGCTACGGCGGAAAAATGCAGCGACAGGGCGCGACAGCGGTAGTGCTATGCGAAGCAGAAGAGGCAACAGCGGCGGCACTGCTGTTACGAAGAAGAAGAGGAATAACAAGGGGAAGATGCGCGTGCAAAGTGGGGCAAATGACCAAGGGCGTCCCTCACCCCCTATTTAACCACGCCCTTAAGTGGGGTAGTGGGATCACGCGATGCAGTGAAGCCACACGGTGTACTCATGTATCAGCCGGATTAGCCAATCGGGAGCGAGCCACATGAAGGGCCACATGGTACAGCAGATCCCACGAAGGACGTGCCGTTATGGTTAACGAGGAGACAACCACGACATGATGTTCACATCAGTTATCCCGGACAGTGCACACTTTAACTGACGCAGTTACTGGCGCAGGCCCTTAAAATGAGATAAAGAAATGATTACCCTCCACGTAGGTGATGTGACTGAGTTCCTGCACCAAAACAAGGTTATTGCAGTACTTGCAACAACAAATATTTAAGAGTTTGTCCTGATGGGAGCTCGGCGAACACGACCCTCGCAGCCGCGTTGTCAATGCGACCACGTACACACCCAAACCGTGGTTTGGAAATTCCTATTCTATAAGTTGCTAGGATAAATTAACTTAAGATGTTTTGTAATTGATGTCTACGCACTTCTATTCTTGTAGACAGTTATTGGGCCTCCAAGTGCAGAGCTTTGTAGAACAGCATCAAGTTTTCCCTTAAGTGGATCACCCAAGGTTTATCGAACTCAGGGAGGAAGTGGTCAATGGTATCCCCTCTCAAGCAATCCTGCAATCAAGATATAAGAAGTCTCTTGTGTCCCCAACACACCCAATACACTTGTCAGGTGTATAGGTGCACTAGTTCGGCGAACAGATAGTGAAATACAAGTGGTGTGGATAACTATAAGTGGTAACGGTGCCAGAAATTAACTTGCTGGCATGTGGTTGACGTGGGAAAAGACTAAAGGCAAACTGAAATAAAGATGGAAACAAGCAAACATGTAACAGATCTAATTGCAAACGGTGTATCAATGCTTAGAAACAAGGCCTAGGGATCATACTTTCACTAGTGAACACTCATATAAATATCTTATCTTCATGATACTACTCTAAACTACTCTTCGGTTGGACACTCTAATCCATGGTAGGGCTATAACAGCACACCTCAAAATTCGCTTTCCACATCTAGATAACCCCATACTGTCACCTTGAGTACTAGATGGTTCCAACAAACACCACAATTTCATAGAAACATCCAACTCCAAATATAACTCATAACAAGTATTTGTAATCTCTAGCCTAAGTGCCACCATGGTGTGCACGCTGTCACTTTCACACACATGGGGAGAGCAGAGATGTATTAAAGCACTTGAGTAGTAAGGTAGATCTACTTGATTACAAATCTCATGATCACAATATGATCATGCATAGAGAGAGAGATGAACACATAGCTACCGGTAGAACCCTTAGCCTCGAGAGAGAACTACTCCCTCCTCATCATGGGAATCAGCAACGGTGATGGAGATGGTGGTGGAGATCGATGGAGATGGCTCCGGGGGCACTTCCCTGTCCCGGCAGGGTGCCGGAACAGAGACTTTCTGTCCCCCAAATCTCCCCTTCGGTGGCGGCGGCGCTGCGGAACTTTTCGTGGCTTTCTGATTGACGATTTAGGGTTTTTGCCTCGGGAGGATTTTATAGGCGAAGGGGCAAGGTCGGTGGCTGGCCAGGGGGCCCACACCATGCCCTGGCGCGGTCAGGGGGACCCGCGCCCAGGGGTGGTTTGGCCACCCCGTGGCCCCTCTCCGTCTCGTCTTCTGGCTCCGTGAGTCTTCCGGTAAAATATCGACTTTGACTTTTGTCCGGTCCAATTCCGAGAATATTGATTTTCTGACTTTCCTGGAACCAAAAACAGCAGAAAATAGGCAACTAACACTGTGGCATCTTGTTAATAGGTTAGTCCAAGAAATCATATGAAAAGTACTCCAAAGTGTGGACAAAACATAAGAAAGTAGATAAAACCAAGCATGGAATATCAAAAATTATGGATACGTTAGCAACGTATCAACATCCCCAAGCTTAACTCCTGCTCGTCCTCGAGTAGGTAAGTGATAAAAAGAAAGAATAATTTTTGAGGTGACATGCACCATCATAAACTTGATCAAAGTATTTGTAAAACATTGAAAGCTGGGATCATAGTACTTCAATCATAACATGAAATACAAAGTTCTAACAATAAGGCAAAGCAACTATGTTGCAACATGAAAAGGCACAAACAAAAGATTCATGAATAACAATGCTTTGAAATACGTTTGTTTTTTTCTCATAAAGAAAACATAGCATAGTGGCATTTAGCTTGTCCCTCATAGAGTAGCAAATATAAATGCATAGGACACCTTCAAAGTTCATAAGAGTGACTAGATACAAATAGTTTAAAATAACAAATATCAAAGTTATGCATCACTCAACCTCATGCTACTCATGCTACTCAACTTTAGTCACAAGTAAGCTCTTGTCATTGTAAGTACATATGTATCATAAAGAACCGCCAACGAGGTACCCCTTGCACACGATACAGGAGCTATCCCATAATCAAAATGACAAGGCAAGCATACAATGAGCATCTCAGCGATCTTTTTATTTTCTATTTGCATAGGTTTTTATTGAGGATGCTTCATAGAGTGCTCATTATGGTTATGCTGCAAGTTTCCACCATGATTAGGCATGTATTAGGCTAGCGGCCCATGCGTTTCTCTAACACACATGCAAACTCCATGATCTTACAAGTTCGACTTTTATTTCACACCACCGGGATCCATAAGCAAAAGAACATGATATCAATGGGGTACAAAGTACAAGTGCAATGTTGAAAGCGTTCCCCATGATACATGGTTATGCTAATTTCAACTTATAAAGCGCAAGCATATACGCAACAAAGATGGACACAATGGTTCAAGTTTATTAATTGCAAGAAAAGTAAAGTGTGCCATCAAGTTCGTGAGAGCTTTAATCACTAATTTTCACATAACAAGTTTAATTCGGAAGGTAGATAAAAACATGAATATACTTGGAATAACATATTCTAATAGGTAGGTATGGTGGACTCTTTGGAATAACTTGGTTTTAGGAGTTGGATGCATGAGTGAAACTCATACTTGGTTATGTAGGCTAGCAAAAGACTGGGAGCGACCAACTAAGAGAGCAATAATGGCCATAATCATGCAGAGCGACAAAACATTATTGATCAAAGCATAAAGTGATACTAAAAGTTGAAAACTAAAGGATCATAAAGGCTTATGGTGACTTGGGATAGTCATAACATGGTGTGAGCATGCGCCAAGTCAACCCAAATAAAGCATCAAAGGAGAATACCACAATACTATGCTTTAATATGCTAAAACAACGCATGATTCTTCCAAGGCACATTAAGCAATCTCAATTGTTTATAACATGTCATGCTACAGCAAAGATCAGTAAGCATAAAGCGAAAACAATATAAAGCATGACATGATAAAGCCTAAGTCACAGTCAAAAACAAGCTCCTTTTATACCACTTAAGCATGAACTTTCCTACTCCTTTCCAACACCAATCGACTTATTTGAAACAACTCATAAAGATAATAATCAATAAAGATCAGTGAGCTTGTCTCACAAATCCACAAAGAAGAACTAAAAGGTTCTAAGCTGAAAGCACAAGAAAACTAAGGCTAAACACAGTGATAGCAAAAGAGAACACTCATAGAACAATAAGAATGAAAACTAGATTGTTCTAGGTAATGAAAACGGAGCGTGTCTCTCCCCAAAATAAGTGTGTTGGGATCCAACCAACTTATTGCAGCAAACCAAGCTAAATAAGCAAACAAAAACTAAGAACAAAAACGAAGACGCTCCAAGAACAACACAACTGTGCATGAAACAATAAAAATGAAGTGTTTGGAAAAAACCTGAGATTTTTATTGTTGAAGAAGGGGATGCCTTGGAACATCAAAAATTATGGATACGTTAGCAACGTATCAGTAATAACTACTACTAAGACTGGAAAGAAAACTAGAATAAAAGTAAAACTAAAAATAGGTGAATGCAATGAGATGAAATATTAATGCTATGATTCCTCAAGTAATGTTGTGTATACCGGTGTGCATGATAAGTTATTATGGTATAGTTGTTAACTATAATTGTGGCGGTCCCTCATATAACATTGTCTCACACCGTTGGTAAGTGGCAACTAGACAACTCAATTGTCCACACCCCCTCCGGACATGGGTCATTCGTAAGAGAATAGTGTATTAAGGTAACAAGACCAATCAAGGTAAAACAGAGCAAAGGCATTAAGTTCTAAGCAAGTGTGGTAGTCACAAGATATCCCGTTATGTCACTTTTGGGGTCAAGCAATTCGCAACACTATACCCATCTATATCATGAGTGATCTTGAGGAAATTAAATCTTAATGGGTGGTGCATACTAAGCTTCTATTGCCTCTGCAAATCACTTATAGCAAATAGCCTATTAGTTCTACCCACGAACTTGTCAGGCCCATGGAATGAGTAGAGACTAATGATAAATTTTGTGACAGTCCGTGAATCCCTAGTAAACTCCTCAACAATGGATTGGATGTCTCCAATGACTAGAATAATATCATGAATAGAACAATGTAAAGAGAAAGCACAAACATATTAATTAACAAAAACACACCATACTTCAATTACTCAAATCATCATAACATTAATAAAAGGGGGTTCAAGCCATGTTACAACCCATCACAAAGATCATGATGGGGAAGAACGAAGGAGTAGCAGTGATGGAGATGGTGATGATGGCGCGGTGATGGTGGCGTCGGCGTGGTGATGGTGGCGTCCTCCTTCTCCTCCTCTTCTTGCTTGGATGGCTTGATGGTGTTAATGGAGATCTAGATCTTGGTGGAGCTTGAGAGGCTATGGAGGCGGCAGGGCGCCGCCGTGGAGGCGGTAGATGGGATCTAGATCTTGTATATATTTGATTGTGTATCTGATAGCTTCCTCTTGGATCCTCCCTCCTTTATATAGGCCTTGGGGTGCCCTAGGGTTCCCCCAATACCGTCATATGACTTAGGGAGGGTTATGGAGCTTTTCTAGGGCAAAATCCCGTCGTTTCCAACCTTTTTGGCAACTATAAGGGCGGAGCTATACAACCAAAAATATAGCTCCGGCCGTATAGTTGCTCGTTAAACTATCTGTCCACTTTAGTATTTTGTCCGCCATTTCTTCATACAAACTCCATTTTGGGTGTTCTTGGGCTCGTTGAGTTCGTATCATCGAGGGCTACAACCTTGTTGTATTGGATATTTATTTTGAGAAGTTGGAAAATTGACTTTTCCAACCTCTCAAATAGCTAAGTCTGGTCCCTACATCTCCTTCATACTATGCTCTCTTTGTTCCTTTTGTCTTTGTTTGATCCATAATCATCATCAACACCTACACACATGTCAAATACAAGGAAAATGATAAAATTCTACCTAAACTACTAAATGTGAAAGGTTCATATTGAATTTAACAAAAATAAGTAATCATGCATATCAGGTATAACAATAGTTAGATGGTGCATGATATGATAAGCAAATGACACAATTTATATTGCTAAAAAGTGTTGTATATCACATCCATCAGTAGGACGTGGGGAAGTGTACGCGAGAAGGAAGGAATCTATGTGGGTAACCCGGATACGGGAGAATAACCCGGCCAGCGAGAAATAACCCGGAGTGATCCAAGGGAAGTTGAAGAAGACAAAGTCTACAGTGAACAAGCCGAGTCACTAAATGACTCAGCGAGAAGAGCAAATAACTTAGTAGGTTGAACCTGCTGTGACCTCAGCAGCTGAAGTTGCTAAGACCACGGCAGCTTCGGAGACTAATGTTTGGGGGATAACCCTGGGTAGGGTCATGCCGGGGTATAATTGCCACGTTAGCCGAGGTACGGCGAGGTCAAAGCAAGAGTTGGCTGAGTCACCTCAAGGCAGGCAAACTTACGGTAGACCCGACCCAAAGGATGTTCACCTAACGTTAACCCGGCCGACATAAAACCTATGTTGGCTAGCTCTTTGTATGTTGTTTGCAGATACCCACAAGGCCAAGTTAACCAGGTTTGAGCCGGGTTACCACTTGGCTTACAAGAGAAGGGAGTAATCTTGCTGGTCAAAGGTTTTCTCTCTCCACTATAGTGTGAGCTCAGAGGACAGAGGGAAGGACCAGTGGGTCATGGCCGACAAGGGTGACGTTGCCTATGTCGGGTGACATCGCCTATGCCGGGTGACACCGCGTCGTAGAGAGGCTCAGAGAGGCTTACGCCATGACTCCGGACCAGCTTAACGAAGGAAAAAGGAACGCACCGCTTTGCTATTTTGGGAGACATATTCGGAGAATATGCCTTCCACGTAAGCCCTAACTTGTAACCTAGGCTCCCCTATACAAGGAACCCTAGGATCTCCTAGAGGAGGGCGGCCATTTTCTCCTAAGGATAGAACACTAGTGAGAGCTATTTGGGTTGTAAGAGCTAGTCTCCTTCTCCACAAACAGCTCAAGGAGCACTTGTAATCCTCCATCGATCTAGTGAAATAAAAAGCATCTGTGTGCATACTATCCCTCCCTGGATACCTCTAGTGCACATTGTCCCCACATTTAGCCCATACATGGCCTCTACCGTGCCACCACCACGACAATAAGTTGTCTATAATATTGTCTACAAATTATATTAGACACAACCTGTCTAAACTAATGGTCATGCTCTAAGTACCAAGGAAAAAACAATGGTCTTGCTATTTTTAGTTGACTAAGATTTTTTAAGTTTCATTCACAAAAGAAGTGCAACCGTCTGTTCAAAAACTTACAACTGGTTTCAGTTGTACTTTTCAAGCAGAAAATGCAATTGCACTTTTAACTACGGTTGCACTTTTCTCACTTGATCAAGACTTAAAGAAAATCTCAATCAACTGAGGTGTACAAACCCCAAAAAAACTACCGCCTATGATTCTACCGCTTCTCTCTGTTCCTTTTGATCTGGCCGAAAAATAGGCTGAATTTGTGTGGTTTCATTTCGAACGCATCTTAGAGATTTTGTCCAATGGCAGCGCTAAATGCAAGCTTATTATGCTACCTAAATATATACTCTCTCCATATCACAGATAGGTGTTATTCTAGTTACCATCTGCACACTCACGTGTACATGTAGAAACTATTTTAGTGTAAAATAATATCTTAATCAGCACATATTGCAACATCAATGTGCAGCTTGTTGGTTCAGGGTGTGTTTGGTTTGTGCCAAGATTGTCCCACCAAATATTTGGCTAGCCAAAATTTTAGTTGAGCCTTTACTTGTCCACAAGAGCCAACATTGCCTAAAAAGTTAAACTAGAGTTGGTAGTGGAGCATTGGCATGCCAAAAAGTTGACAACAATCCAAACAAGAGCCAACCTTTTGGTAATGACCAAAATATTGGTAGGATACTTTGGCCACAATCCAAACACACCCTCGGTCTTTTTAGAGTGATCTTGGCACTAATTCTCGTGACATCAATTTTAGTTCTTTTAAAACTAGCTTTGCACTGGTAAGCATGGCATATTGACTAGCTATCTTTTTTTGAACACAAAAAGGTCCCGAAGGACGTACCTTGAGCTACTTATATTCCATGCGGTGGTTTACATTTTATACACAACGCTCCAAAAGGGGATCTAAAATACAAACATGACCTACAACATCATAGAAAGAACCCTGTGACAAGTTTGAGAAAATCGAGATCCCCTCAGCATCCAAGCCATCATCACCACCACCGAGGAGACGCCACTTAGAGCGGCACTACTCAAAAGTGCTAGGACAGAGAGGATGAAGATCCTCCATATCACCCTTGTGCCTGGATGGAGAACAACCTTTTTCTTGAGGCTAAGGGCGGCCACCCTTTGACCATGAAGAGTAGGGACAAGACATCGATGGTTGTCGCGAGTTCCATGCAAAGGAACTCCGCAGAACAACAACAACATGCAGCCTAGACCAGTGACTTGGGCATAGATCATCTTCTCTAGAGCTTCACTTCCATGATGACTACCCATTGGAGAAATACCAGCCAAAGTCGCTAGATCTGAGCCACCACCGATATTTATCGAGGGAAAGGAAGCAATAGCGCCACTATCCATCTCCAGCTCCTTCCATGGGAGATCCATGAATAGCAACATCGCCACCACCCGTCGTAGCATCCCTTTGCAAGCTGCATCGATGAACACCCTGACAACATCACGCTAGTTGCCACTGGAGAAAACCCTAACCTCAATGAACCTAGACCTAAGACAAACCAAGATAATGTTGTGTAGGGCAAGGGACCCTCACCTTCTCGTCGTTGGCGGACGCTGGAGAGGGGAGGGTCCAACGGCTAGGATCTGAGGGAAGCAGAGCTTGCTAGAGAGGGAAGACAAAGGTGGGAAAAGGAAATCTCCTCGAAACAGGCTTTCACCCACTATATTAATATAGAAACCACCCGATACAACTTTGCGACCATTGATGGGGGCAGAGAGCACAAATCAAGCCCAAAAAGAAACAAGAAGAAAGAAGAGAAAATAAATCCGACAACAGCGGTTCAACAAAAATGGAGATAACTCGCAACTGATGCGCCCTCTATAGAAGTACCACCACGCACCTAGCACTCCAAAAGTGTCACGTATCAAGCAGCATCTCTAAGAAGGGAAGTGACGATGGTGACACTGCTGCCTGGACTGGTCCTAGGGTTTCTCCTGATAGGCAACAAAAGGTGAGGAAGAGATACACCCGATTCCCTTCAGGAAGGACAGTGATACCCGCATGCGTCATCGTGTTGGTGTTTAGACGACAAGGATTTCTCTCTATCCCTCAAAAAACCACACTCCCAAATGCTTCGTATTGCTCTACCAAGCTCACCTCCACCAGCACACGCCACCATGGTCTTGCGGTCGCCGCTGTCGTCTCATAGTGACCCACGATGCGAGGCACCATGGTCTTGCGGTGGGACGTTGATACATTGCAAATGTATCTATAATTTTTGATGCTCCATGCTTGGTTTTATCCACTTTCTTGTGTTTTGTCCACACTTTGGAGTACTTTTCATATAATTTCTTGGACTAACCTATTAACAAGAGCCACAGTGCCAGCTGCCTGTTTTCTGCTGTTTTTGGTTCCAGGAAAGTCAGAAAATGAATATCTCGGAATTGGACGGGACAAAAGCCAAAGTGCCTATTTTTCCAGAAGACTCACGGAGCCAGAATACGAGACGGAGGAGGGCCAGGGCCTGGCCACACCACCCCCAGGCGCGGGCTGGGCCTGGCCGCGCCAGGGCATGGTGTGGTGGCCCTAGGCACCCCCTCGGTCTCCCTCTTTGCCTATAAGAAGCCTTCTAACCTAAAAACTTTGGGGGGTTCGACGTTTTTCTACGAAAAGTTCCACTGCGCCGCCGCCACTGAAGGGGAGATTCGGGGGACAGAAAGTCTCTATTCCGGCACCCTGCCGGGACAGGGAAGTGCCCCTGGAGCCATCTCCATCGATCTCCACCATCATCTCCATCGACCATCCATGTTTCCTCCATCTATGAGTGAGTAATCCCCCGCTGTAGGCTATGGGGATGGTAGGGATTTGATGAGATCGTTCATGTAATGACATCAGATTGTTAGGGCATGGTGCCTAGTATCTTTTATTAGTGCTTTATGACTTTGTTGCAACTTGTTGTGCTTAATGCTTGTCACTAGGGCCCGAGTGCCATGATTTCAGATCTGAACTTATTACTGATTCATTATGATAGTATTGTTTCTGGTCTTATCTACAAGTTGTATACACACGTTATTGTCCGGAACTTATGGCCCCGAAGTGACAGAAATCGGGATAACCGGAAGGGAATGGCTTTGATGTGAGGATCACATGTGTTCACGGAGTGTTAATGCTTTGCTCCGGTGCTCTATTAAAAGGAGCACCTTAATTGCCAGTAGTTCCCTAGACCCCGCTGCAAACGGGCTGGCAAGACAAAACATGTTGTGCAAGTTCTCATTGCGAGCACGTATGACTATATATGGAACACATGCTTAGGATTGTCTAGTACTTGGATGCTTTATCTTATTTATCTGCAATTGCCCTATGTTCTGATTGCTATGTGAATTGTATTGTCCATGCAACGCCTGTCCATCCATCCCTATGCCTACCGCACTCGAATCCCACTGCTTACTGCTTTTGGTACTACTGTCTTTGCTTTACTACTGCTGTTACTTTACTATTCCTACTACAAAACTGTTGCTACTGATAAACTGTTGTGAACAAGATTGTTTCCAGGTGCAGCTAAATTGACAACTCAGTTGTTAAGGCTTATAAATATTCTTTGGCTCCCCTTGTGTCGAATCAATATATTGGGTTTCACTTCCCTCGAAAATACTGCGATACACCCCCTATACTTGTGGGTCATCAGACGTCGGGCAGCAGCCTCCTTATCTACCAGCGGCTGGGCACGGGTTGGGGCTGGCCTGGCTCGATGGCGGCGCATGCTCGACCGTGGAGATGGCGTCCTGACGGCGTGGAGGCGACCTAACGACATGTAGGCGGCGTGGTGGTGCGGGATGGCAGGATGAATGGTCCGACCACGCGCGTGGTGGCGGGGGCGAGCAAGGGGCTGCGGAAGAGCGTAGAGTGTGGAGCGGTGGCGGCGTCGGAGGCTGCTTTGGCAGGCCAACCAGGTCAGGAGGAGGAGTGCTGATCAGCGCCGGGTGAAAAACCTTGTCTCCGGGCTCAACCGGAGCGGGCAACGGTGACATCCACAGATGCCATCATCTTCTTGAAGATGTTGCTGCAATATCTTGATCCACTCTGTGAGTGATGTTCTTGCTCCGGGGAA
Source organism: Avena eriantha (assembly GCA_910589775.1). NCBI lineage: Eukaryota > Viridiplantae > Streptophyta > Magnoliopsida > Poales > Poaceae > Avena > Avena eriantha. The sequence goes on along the minus strand of OU342746.1, from coordinate 162,628,650 downwards.
ACCCTTAGGTCCAGATCTTCTGGATCGGACAATGATGACGTTCCACGTCATTCTCCTCCTTGGAGGCATTGTCTTTGGAGCAGACGCCGGTTGGGGACCAGTGGTTGGTGGGGTGGTGGCGCCAGCGACCGGCAATGCTGCGGCGTGGCAGGGAGGGCTAGCGACCGACGATGTTACCGCGTAACTGCGTAACTATTTGCAGGGGCTGTCGATGACCGACAATGTTGTGGCGCGGCAAGGGCGGCCGAAGATCGGCAATATTGCGACGCGGCTAAGCGGCTGGCGACTAGTGATATTGCGGCGCAGGCGAGTGATGGGGATGTCGACGACCGACGCGACAGTTGTGGCCGGCGACCGACGATTTTGAGGCACGGTCGTGCTCCTGGGTTGCGGTGTGTTGGTGTGGGCTCGTCCCTGTTGTCTCGGTTTTTACCTGATTTCCTCCCTAATAAACTTGGCAGTGTGAGGTTGGATCCGATTTAACTATAAACTGGATCATTTTGGTCATCTTCGACCTCTTCTTCCGATGAAAGAACACGGCAGTTCTCCTGCTGTTATATAAAAAAAAACTGCCACCGAAGTGCGCGGGCCGCTCTCTGCTCTCACTCAGACACACTCTGTCTCCCCCTGCCTCTTTTTTCAGTCTCTCCGTCTCATTTCTCTCCCATTCTCCGGAACTTCTCTTCTCTCTCTCCTCATCTCAAGATTTTACTCAATCCCACCCAATCAAAGGCTAGCGATCAGTCAAAACTAGCATTCAATCAGCAGCCGCTTCCTCTTATTCTTTCTATCTCCCTTGATTGAACAATGACAGGAAGCTAGCACGAGCCGGCCACTTCCCCTCTCTCGTCTCCGTCGTCTGCCCACACACCACCAAATCGAGCGGCCATCGGGCAACCTCCGCCTCACCGAGCTCTTTTTTTTTCCAGATCGGACGAGACGCGGTGTGGCAGAACAACGTGACGACGCCGGCGGAAATGCAAGATGGAAGAGTTTTACTTCCGGCGACGGTGGCGGCGCAGTACGGTAAGAACAGGAAACCCCTCACGATTTTTTTCTTCCAAGCGGCGAGACCAGCTTCGCGATTTGGTTACTCTTCCCCAAGGTTCGCAAATTTGGCTCGCACGGGGAGGAATTGTTCTTAGTTTTGCATTGTGCGTTGGTGAGTGGGTTGGATGGCTTTTCCCCACCACATACGTAGTCATCTAATTTCGATTTGGCGATCGAGATAGCTAGATTGGACTTGCTCTAGTACACTACTGGTACAAGGATTTTTCATATATAAAATGAAGTAATAAGTAGAATAATGTAGACAACCATATAAGTTCAACAAAAATAACGCCCTTGTTGACACTTGTGACAGTATACAAGAGCAGAACTTACTCCCTAGCACATATGAGACTTGACACGAAGATGCTTTTAATAATATGTCGAGTCTAACCCACCTGACCTTATTAAACTACATGGAGAAGCTAATTTAGCTTGACATAGAGCCTAACACAGTTTTAATATCGTTGGCAATATTCTTGGCATCCGCAGCAATACTAGCCAATCCTCTCCTCGCCAACCCAGCACAGTAGAGCCTGTTTTCACCTTTCCAATGGTTTGGATATTCTTTGGCGGGCAGTCCATTATCATTTAACATGCTCTCACCATTCTGCACTCATAAACAACATATAGCTTGGTTAGAAGATTTAACACGCAAAAAATAATCCGAATAGGAAAATTCAGAAATCAGTGCTAGTACCTTGAGCCACGTATTTGCTGTGCTTCTGTATCCAGTTGCAAACACAATTGCATCAAATGAGATTTCCTCCCCACACTGAAATTTAACAATATTGCCCATGATCTTACTAATGCTTTCTCGAACCTATGAGAAGTAAAGAAAATATTAATTACCTGACATAGTAAATACAAAACTATTATATATAGGTTTATATCATGTGTGACAATATGCTTACTTGGATAATGCCTTGTTTTATTAACCCAACAGTGCCAACATCAATCACAGCAGATCGGCCTGTTTTTGACTTGAGTATCATCGGACCCACTTTTGGCATTGTGATGCCATGCCTTGATAGATCTCCAAATACGAATTTTGCCGCCACAACAAGGAGGTTGTCCACTAAATTCAGTGGAACACGGTGGGCTAGTGTCATCCCCAACCGAATTAGTGCCTTCGTCATTACATGAATCTGCAACCACAGTTCGGGTCACACATCTTTTGGAGCATGCAAGATCTAGTCTAGTGATAATAATATTAAGAAATTGTATCCCTATTACCAAATAAAATATATAGTGCACCTACCGGGCTTCGTATAACAATCGAAGTATTGGCACCATGGGTTGCAAGGTCGTAAGCGATTTCCATCCCGGAGTTGCCAGATCCAATGACCAACACACTCTTACCGGAGAAGCTCTTGCCTGACTTGTATCTTGATGAGTGGATGGCCTCACCGGGAAAACTTTGAAGTCCAGGGATCACAGGTATGTTCTCTGCACTATTCTCACCACTTGCCACAACAAGAAACTTTGCAATGAATTTGATTGTTGTGCACTCCGCCATGTCGTGCGTCACTATTGACCAATACTTTTTATCATTGTCATATGTGGATGACTCCACGCTGGTGAGATACTTGGGTTGAATATTGAAACGCTCAATATAGTCATCCAAGTACTTGACAAATAGAGCTTTTGGTATGTATGTTGGTGCATCTGCAGGGTATGACATGTGCGGTAACTCACAAAATTCCTTTGCAAGATGCAGCTTCAGGCGATCATACGCACGGTTCCTCCAAAGTGACGCGCTGCAGCTCTCACGCTCGACGATGACATAGGGAATGGAGCATTGGGTAAGGCACGCCGCTGTCGCAAGGCCTGCCGGTCCAGCACCGACGATCAGGACGCCGACTTCCTCCATTGCAAAGACAAGATTTGACAAAGTTGTGAGGAAGGGGGTGTGGTGGTACGCTAGGGGACCTAGAGTAAGATGGGAGTATTTGTTTGTTCGCTGGGTGAATCTTTGGATGATTATATAGTCGCATATGAGGCATATATAGGTTTGTAGATTTGAAGTATCAATTCTGTTCGTGTCTAGGTTCAGATTATGGGATGCAAAAGAAAGGTAAAGATCCGTCGACTCGCAAATAACTTGGTATATTCCTCTAAAAGTTGGAATGTTATAAATGCCATTGCTGTTGTAAAAGGTAGGAAATTCAATCATATTTGGGTATGTTTACGGTCCTGTAGGGTGTTTCTTTCCTTCCTATCGTCATCAATTTGTTATACGACAAAGATATGTTCACAGGTATATGTTATTCTAATGTTTCTTACCTTTCCCTCTTCTTGTAGACGAAATAGAACTGAAACCTTGATATAATGAGGATGAGTTAGGTTTTCTAACATTTTGAAAAAAAAAAAATTCTGAACATGCATTTATAGAAATAATATTATTTGATTACCCTCGTGCCACTACCAGGCTCTTGCATGGGGTTTAAAGTGTATCTTGGCTTGCCGGCCTTCTGCATCAAACAAAGCGGGCCACAACATTTGGAAGTAGTAGCTGATATCGTGAAGTGCAAATGAACAATTCACCACACCACAATTTTTTTTACCTGCAAAAAAAAAACTCTGCTGCACAATCTAGAATAGTGGGTGCCTACATCTGGTACACTGTGTAAGAAAACCTCAGAAAACCTCAGATTTGTTCAACAGTTATGAAGGTCTGGCCTGTTTTCAGACATGTGTTATATTGCGGACGATACTTGCTTGTGCTGTTACTAATATCTTGTTCTGAATAGATTGAGGCATGTGCGACTCGTTGGTAAATTGGAGCCATTATAGCTGATGCTATTTGGTGATATGTAAGTTGCTTAGACAGTCGGTACTTATGGAGGAAAAATGTCGAGAGACATCATCATATTCCACACACAGCTAGTGAGGCAAGTTGTGACATAGTCTTGTAGACTTGTGTTTAGGTGGCCAACATCTTTTGTCTTCCAAGTGTTTGTGAGCCCAAAGAGAGGCATGGTCTAACACTGATAGGTTAGCAGTAAGGATGCAAACGGGTAACCCTTAGGGTATCCTCTACCCTCTTTAGTACAAAAAAATGAACTACATTTTCACAAATCATCACTTTTTAAGAAAACTAGTTCATTTGTTTGAACTAGACTAAAATAGAGGATACCCTAATGGTTCCAAACTTGCATCTCTAGTTAGCAGTGACACTGCACAACACGATAACAATAGTTGAGGTCTTCTATAGTGATCATCCTATTAGTTCCGATGGATACTATTTGTTTGATCTACGTCAGCATCTTCTATTGAATACCTTATACACTCAAAGCATTTTTTTGATAAAGAGAATATATTAATATCATAGAGATACCAATTACATTCAGCTTCTGCACCAACAAGATGACCGAAGACATCAAGAATACACGCAACCAAAGAAGAAAATAAAAAAGAGAAGAAAAAAGATCCTTCCACGGTGACTAACCATTTGTGGCAGAAACACTCTAACCACCACTGAAGATAGCACCCAGACTTCAAAATAGTTTCTCCATAAGCAATGTAACTATCTCGGTGAATTACGCTCTTAGTTACATGCCTGGTTGAACGAAAGTGGTTAAAATAGTACGGTGAGGCCCAGGGCCACTCACGGTAGACCTTTCGGCCGTCCTAACCACTTTCAGATCATCGGGACAAGAACGAGCGATGTAATCGGCAGGCGAAGGGATCAACTACATACAAAATAAATATGTATGCAAGCCACATACAACAGCCCTCAGAGCCATTCCATCTAAAAGAAATAGAAATATTGCAACGCCATACGGCAAGATTCAAATATCCTAAATAGAGATAATAATTTAGGATAGCTTCTCATACAACAAACATCAGAGTATCAGGCGGAAGCGGAAAACAAGATCCGCGTACGGATAAGAAGCAAATCGGCATAAGATGCCACATAAATAAACACATCCTGCCCACAGATCTCACGGATCCCCGTTCCCGGAATCTCTACACCGAGTGATCGTTGCCAACATCATCTGTCTCCTCCACCCAGTATCCATCTTGCGAGTACACATGTTCATCTGAATCAAACAATTTATCGTGTGAGACCCTAGGGGTACTCAGCAAGTCTTTATGCCACTAAAGGGGACACAACCTGGGGGTGACGCAATTGCAGCAAAAGATAATACCTAACAATTCTATAGATACTCGCTAACCATCCGCCTAACCAATGATAGACGGATGTCCGGGAATTAAGAACAACAGTTATAACATTATAATTAACAGATCCATCCTCCTCCTCGCTTACCAACGAGAAAGCGGACGAACAACCCCCATCCGTTGGCAGTTTTACTAACCATTCCATGAGTATTGCACTATTTACTAGTCAACTACTTAGTCAAATTAAAAGCGGTACTTTAGTTATACTTGTCTATGATCGAGAAACTGTGCTCCAAGTCGTCCATAACCGCGGACACGGCTTTCAGAAAGATTTACCCTGCAGGGGTGCACGAATAGCAACACACACTCGATCAACCTCGGAAAAACCAACTCAAAACCCAACGAGGCATTCACGACAAAGCAATCACAGGATTCAGAAATATTTCAGGGGGTCGCCCCATTAAGCTACCCACAACGAAGTTGGCCGGCTCCGAGAAGGACCCAAGGTTTGCGCCAATGGCTGTAAACGACTGGGAACCCAAAAATGTGACTGGGCTTGTCGATACCGCGAAAACACTCCGCAATTCTTAAACAGTACAGGTGCTCCTCGCACAATCTTAAATAAAACAGTAACATGGCATAAGTACAGGATAGTAATAAAGCCCCAAACTACTTTGTGGCCCCAAGAAATAAGAATGAATCAAGCTCTGGCTCAGGGGGGTCCATAAGGCCTCCCGGATGTGGATAGTGCGAATAGTCAAGGATTAGGAATCAAGTACTCGGGGTCCTACGGGACACAAGTGAGCATGAAAAACCAAATAGCAGATATTGCTCACCGGTGCCTCTTTCATTAGGTGTCCCATTACTACTCAGGTTAAGTTGTTTAGGTACCTCGTTATCCATCAGACACTCACATACCCTATACATGCTTTTCTACAACTCGCATGGCTCAAACAACTCCTGTAGTAATGGCTCATGGGATGGAGGTACAAGCTTGGGTGGGGTTTAAAAGTAAAGGCTATGCAGTACTTAGGATTCAATTTAATGCAATCGCGACTCAATGATGCAAGAATAAGATAGAGGCAATAGGTACTATATATATGCAAGCATGAGGTAGTGCTTGCCTGGCAACTCAGTTGAAGCGAGAGATGGATCGGGGTAGAACTCATGTGATTCCTGGTAATTCTCCTGCTGGGCGTCTATTCGAAGAAGAACCAAACAAATAAGGGCCAATCATAAATAAAGTGCACAAGCATATGAAGTAAAATGCGACAAGCAAACAAGCATGCATGATGAATGGTGCATAGTTTACATGGCATTAAAGTAGCATGGCATGGTGAGGTGTGAGGTACAAGAATAAAGGATTTTATTATTTATTTAGTCAAATTTTATTGCCATAAACAGTTCAGATTTTTAATAATGACATGATGCATGCTTCAATTCAGAACAAGGACTGCCTAGATAGAACAGGCTCGTCGCGCTGATCAATTTAGACATATTATTTGTCAAATTTGGAGTTATAGATTTAAAGTTATTAATTTATTAAGAAAAGGACATTTTATTGTAATTTTAATCATCTCGAAAATTTAAAATGTTCAAACAACACTTTGAATGGCATATTTGAAATCCTCACCTTTTTCTGATTCCAAAACATATATTATATGTATTGCTTGGATTTATAAATTAAAAGTTATTTAAAATCTGATTTGAATTTGAATTTAAACATTTTGAATTTGTCTTATTAAAACAGATAAACGGAATTACTTTTGTTACCCAGCCCGAGCTAGCTCCAGTCGCTGATGAGTGGGACCAAACGGACTGGGCATACGCGCACAGGGAAAGTCTTCTCACCACGGTCTTACCTAGCCTCTGTGATTGATAGGTGGGCCAGTGGCTAGAGGCCCACGTGACAGCGGCTAAGCACGCAGGGGCTGACCGGTGGGGTCGTACTAGAGCGCGGGTTGAGCTGGCTAAAACGCAGGCGCCTTTTTGTAAAATGCAACAGGAGGCTGACTGGTGGGGCTTGGCGTACCGTGGGTTGAGGCGGCAAAAGACGCAGGGGGTATTTGCAAAATGGGGCCACGCACTGTGGATCTTCTCCACGGTCTGACGAAACTGACGGCGACAGCGCGCGTGGCGCGGTGGGGATTCGATCTGGGGACCTGGGCGTGCGCGCAGAGGCGGTAGCCACTGGGACGGGCGAGGGATGCTGTTAGGAGGGGGAAGGGCGGCTAGATAGGTCATGGTGCGTCGCGGCGACGTGCAAACGCGCGCGTCCACGGCGCACTGAGAGTGCTCGGTGAAATGCTGGCCGCGGCTAGGGTTTTACAGCGAGGCGGAGAATGTCTAGGCAGTAGAGGGGCTCACCGTGGGCTCGATGGAGGGCTCGGATCGGGGTGGGGCGCAGCAGATCGACGACGAGGCTGGCGACCGGAGATCTAGGGTTTCGTCAGGGCGGCGAGGGTACTGGCGGTCCTGGTGCTCCTCCTCCTCGCTGGCGCGTCCAGGGCGAAGCAGGGGATGCTCCTCGATCTCCTCGACCACCTCCACGTCAACCACACCCGCAGGAACGAGGGGGCGGCGGTGCTACTGACGGTGACCGGCGAGAGAGGGGTTGGCGTCGGTGAAGAAGAAGGAGGGAGAGGCAGGGGCTGTGGGGTGGATCTGGCGAAGCCAGGAGACGTGAGGAGAGGGACAAGGCGAGGGAGAGGGACAGGGGAGAGGCCTGTGGGGCTCGGGGTAGATAAAGTGGCTTCGGCCACTTTTTCCTTTCTCCTCCTCGCACATGCTCGAGCTGGGGCTCGACCTGGGGCAGGTAGGGCATGGCAGGTGGGCCAGGAAGAGGACGACGTGGTGGTGCAGCTGGGGCCAGCATGGCATAGAGGAAGGGAGAGAAAAGAGAGAGGGGGGCTCGGGTTAGCTAGGTTAGGAGGGAGTAGAGGTAGATGGGGTAGTTAGGTTTAGCTAGAGAGGGGTGGCTCGGTTAGGGTTTTGTTAGGGTTGGTCTTAGCTAGAGAGAGAGAGAAGGAGGTGAGGTGAGGTTAGGGGTTAGGGTTTAAAGTAGAACTAGGGTTAGAGGGAATAGAGAGAAAACTAGGTTAGGGTTTAATTAGGTGTTTAGGTTTTAAAACATATTTATAAGATCAAACCAAGATGAAAGGTGAGGCTTTGATTTAGCATGAGATGAGGTGGAGGTGAACCCAAGAAAAGAGAGAGAAGGAGGTTTATGGGGAAAAAAGGTCTCATTTGCATCATGCATGGAGGAAAAAGAAATGGTGTTGATAAGAACATGGGGATGGTGGAGATGGATGGAGATGATCCCACAAAGAAAAGAACCACTAAAACCAAGAGAAAACAAATGGGCTAAAGGTGGTGGTACTCTTGCATGGCCCATGCAAAATAATTAATGCCATGTTTTATTCTTGTGAAAACAATAATATTATAACATGGCATGATCCCATGCATTACCAACATGTGGAAATAAAGGCCAAGTAAAAGAAAAAGGGATTAGATCCACACTACACCACGTGAGCTAAATTAAGTGGCAAGAATAAAATAAAAGCCCCTGGGTAATTAGGGTGGTGGAATTATAAGGTGGTGAAAAGAAAGGTGATGGAGTTGAATAAAAGATATGCCCCAAACTCAATTTGGGCATTAAACAATATATCAATAGCTAAAACAATATCAAGAGGCAAATACAATTAATAATGCATATGAGAGAAGAACCAAAGAAAAAGGGTTTTATATGATGCTCAAATGCAAGGTGGCATGATGACATGAGCATGATATAATTATGATGCAACAATTATATATAGGAAGTAGCCATTATATTACTAGACCAAGTAGCATTACAATTGTTAGACAATTGGGATGCTACAACTCTCCCCCACTAAACAGGAATCTCGCCCCGAGATTCTAGGAAGAAGAAGAAGACTCAAAGAGGGTAGGGTACTTGGCACGGAGCTCATCTTCACGTTCCCAAGTGGCTTCATCAACGGAATGGTGCGACCACTGCACCTTGCAGAACTTGATGGACTTGTTGCGAGTCCTTCTTTCTGCGACTTCAAGAATTTTTGTGGGGTGTTCTTGATAAGACAGATCTTCTTGGAGATTGATGAGTTGATGGTCCACGGTCCTGCCAGGATCCTTGAAGCACTTCTTGAGTTGAGAGATATGGAAAACATCATGGACCTTGAGTTTTTCAGGGAGCTCAAGAGCATAAGCAACTTCTCCCCTTCTTCCACGAATTTTGAATGGACCGATGTATCTAGGAGCCAGCTTTCCTTTGATACCAAAGCGGTGCATGCCTCTCATGGGAGTGACACGAAGGTAAACGAGATCACCCGGGACATACTCCATGTCCGTGTGCTTTCTGTCAGAATTGCTCTTCTGGTGACTTTGAGCAATCTTCAGATTTTCAAGAATGATGTGAACTTTCTCCTCCGCTTGAGTTACAATGTCGGGGCCAAACAATATTCTTTCACCTGCGCCCGACCAACCAATCGGAGTTCTGCATTTGTGACCATAGAGAGCCTCAAATGGTGCCATCTTTAGACTTTTCTGGAAGCTGTTGTTGTAAGAGAATTCAGCATAAGGAAGACATTCTTCCCACTTCATGCCGAAAGAGATAATGCAAGCACGGAGCATGTCTTCCAGAATCTGATTGATCCTTTCAACTTGTCCTTGCGACTGAGGGTAGTAAGCTGTGCTAAAGTTCAACTTTGTTCCCAAAGCATTTTGGAAACTTCCCCAGAACTTGGAAGTGAAGATGCTTCCACGGTCTGAACTGATCTCAAGAGGAACTCCATACAGAGAGACAATTCTGTTGATATAGAGCTCATCCAACTAAATTGCAGAAATTGTTTCCTTGACTGGAAAGAAGTGAGCTACCTTAGAAAGCCTATCGATGACAACAAATATTGCATTGTTGCCCTTTTGCGACCTTGGAAAACCAGTGATGAAGTCCATCTCTACTTTCTCCCATTTCCATTCCGGAGGCTTCAATGGCTGTAGAAGACCGGAAGGTTTCTGATGGACAGCTTTAACTCTGCGACAGACATCACACTCCGAGACATACTTGGCACAATATCGTTTGAAACCAGGCCACCAATACTGTGTTTTCAAGTCCATGTACATCTTAGTGCTGCCAGGGTGGATAGAAAGAACCGAATCATGTGCCTCCTTGAGAACTTGCTCTCTTAAACCCGGGTAGTTCAGAACAAACATCCGGTGTTCAAAGAAAAGAGTGCCTTGGTCGTCTACGTGGAAAGACTCATACTTCGGAAGCTGAATGCTGGAGATGACCTTTTTAGTGTAAGGATCACCAAGTTGAATGGAACGGACCTTTTCTTCCAAGAGAGGTGTTGCTAGAAGGTTCAGAAGATACCCTTGATCCACAATTTCAAGGTTTAGCTTGCGGAATTCCTCGCACAAGAGAGGCTGTTGTTCTTCCACCATGAGATTATTGACATAAGCTTTTCGGCTTAGAGCATCGGCCATGACATTGGCTTTGCCCGGAGTGTAGTTGATGGTCAAATCGAAATCATTGATTGTTTCAATCCACCTTCTCTGACGAAGGTTGAGATCAGGCTGTGTGAAGATATACTTCAGACTCTTGTGATCAGAAAAAATCTCACAACGGTTGCCAAGCAAGTAATGCCTCCATACTTTCAAAGCAAAGACAACTGCTGCGAGTTCGAGGTCATGTGTAGGATAGTTGATCTCATGCGTCTTCAATTGCCGAGAGGCATAAGCAACAACTTGCTTTTCTTGCATAAGGACCGCACCCAATCCTTGCAATGAAGCATCACGGAATATCTGGAAAGGCTTTGATGTGTCTGGAGGAACTAAGACTGGTGTGGAAGTGAGCTTCTCTTTGAGTGTTTCAAAGCTTGCTTGACATGCAGGAGTCCAAAGGTATTTCTTGCCTTTCTTGAGGAGATCGGTAAGAGGCTTCGCAATCTTTGAGAAGTTTTGAACGAAGCGATGACAGTAACTGGCCAAACCAAGGAAACTCCAGACTTCTTTGACATTTATGGGTGGAAGCCAGTCCATAATTGTCTTAATAGTTTCTGGGTTGACGGCAATGCCTTTGGCAGAGATGACGTGACCAAGGTAGGTGACTTGAGGCAGCCAAAACTCACACTTGGAGAACTTTGCATACAGGCGGTTCTCACGAAGTTTGTTTAGGACACACCGAAGGTGTTCTTCATATTCTTCCTTCGACTTAGAATAGACTAGAATGTCATCCAGATAGACCACAACGAACTTATCAAGATACTCCATGAAAACCGAGTTCATAAGCCTCGAGAAGGTGGCAGGTGCGTTGGTGAGACCGAAAGACATGACCGTGTACTCATACAGGCCATAGCGGGTGGTGAAAGCTGTTTTAGGAACATCTTCCTTGCGAATCTTGATTTGATGATATCCACTTCTCAAGTCAAGTTTAGAGAATACCACAGCTCCAGCTAGCTGATCGAAGAGATCATTAATCCGCGGAAGGGGATATTTATTCTTGATTGTTTTAGCATTGAGTGCCCGATAGTCAACACAAAGTCTATCAGTTTTGTCTCGCTTCTTCACAAAGATGGTTGGACTACCCCAAGAAGAAGTACTGTGCTGAATGAAACCCAACTTCTCTTGTTCGTCAAGCTGACGTTTGAGTTCAGCCAACTCAGCAGGACCCATTTTATAAGGCCGCTTGGAGATAGGAGCGGTACCAGGTTCAAGTTCAATGACAAACTCAACCTCACGATCCGGAGGCATACCTGGCAACTCTTCAGGAAAGACATCTGGGAACTCACAGACTACAGGAACACTCTGAATACCTTCCATAGCATCATCATTCAGAGCTGCCAAAGAATAAAGCTGAATTGCGGGAGTCAGACTTGGAGAATAGACTATATGGCCTTCAGGAATTTTCAGAGAAACCGAACGGTCAGCACAATCAATCACAGCTGCATTTGCTGTTAACCAATCCATGCCCAAGATAACATCAATATCTGAATTGCCCAGAATAATTAAGGAAGCCGGAAACGAAGAACCACCAATCTCAATTTGATTGTTATGGCTGATTTTAGAAGATGCAATTGTTTCTCTAGGAGAAAGGACCATTAAACGCTTGGGTAGAGGATCCATAGATAACCCATTCCTATTAGCAAAACTCGTAGAGATAAAAGAATGCGATGCGCCAGAATCAAACAACACTCGTGCAGAAACTGAGTTAACATGAAGCATACCCATCACAACTCCAGATGCATGCTCAGCTTGAGCGACGTTGACACAGTTGGCACGAGCAACCGTAGACCCAGGCTTGGTGTTGATGTTGAGAGCCCGAGGTGGAGGTGCACGAATCATAGGAGAACTTGCTGCAGATCTTGGAGGTGGTGGTGGAAGAGCTTTGTTGTTCATTGGACAATTCCAGTGCTGATGCCCAGTGTTTCCACAAGTATAGCAAGCACCAGGTGGACGTGGTGCAACGTAGCCAGGGACTCCACCAAGCGCTCTAGGGTAGTTGTGGTTGTAGCCCCTAGGAGCCGCAGTGAAAGAGTTTGGTGGCCTTGCTGCGTAGCTTGACGGTCTTGGTGGAGCAGGGAGCGGCGGTGGGGTGTTAGGAACCCAGACACGACGCTTAGAAGGAGCTGTCATAACAGAAGAACTTGCTGTATCACGGCTGTGTTTCTTTGACTCCTCAAACACTTGTCTACTTGCTTCTTCCTGCAGAGCTATGTGTTGGAGTTCCAAAAAATACGCCGGCCTTGCATGAGTGATTGCATATTTAATGGAAGCATTGAGGCCTTGCCGGAACCTCTTTTGCTTTTTCTTGTCATCAGAGATCTCATCGCCACCATAACGAGAAAGGTTCATGAAGTTTCTGATGTAGGTGTTGACATTATCAGTGCCCTGCTTGAGGTTGAGAAACACTTCCTTCATCCTTTCCATGACAATTTCTGACAGATATTGCTCTTTGAAAGCCCCAGTGAATTGCTCCCAAGTAGGCTGAAAACCAGAGAGGTCTGCCTTGAGGTAATTTTCCCACCACAGAGTTGCATCTCCCTTCAGAAGGTGAGTGGCACATTTGACCCATTCTTGCTCGGGAACATCCGCAGTCATCAGCAACCTTGACACTTCGCGCAGCCAATCATCCGCATCAAGTGGCTAATCAGACACCTCAAATTGGCGTGGGTTGAACTTGAGAAAACTCTTGATGTCTCCTCGCTTGGGAGGTGGCGGTAGCGGAACAAACTCATTCCTCCTGACACTTTCCTCGAAGCACTGCTGGTTCTGCTGCATAGTGCCCAAAGCATTTGCAATACTTGCCAAAGCAGCCCCAAGTTCAGGTGGTATGTCCTCCTCAGAACGGCGTGGTGGTGCCATCCTGTGATTGATATAAAACACAAGTCAGTACTATAATGGAGAATGATAATAATCCAAAATAGTACCAAAATGGAATTAACCAAGATTAAATGATGCAATTCACTGAGATGATATTAAAATATCAACAAAGTTCAAGGCAACTAGAAGATATTAAACATAATGCACACGACTGAACCAGGAGTGTGATACACAAGCTAACAAAGAAAAAATTTCCGCAAATTTCGGCATTAAAATACCACTATATGCGCAAAACCACTTAACGAATCAATATTAGTAACTCTACTAGTTCAATATACAAGAGCAATGATAAAAGTAGTGGTATGGTCGCGACTCCATCCCGCACTCAAATCATTACTCCGCACATGAACAAGTAAAACACATATCCCAACACCTTCTTCTTAAGATGAACCTATAGATTGGTAACTACAAAAAAGAACACCCCAACAAGATAACGTCGGATAACCAAGAGTAAGATAGATCGCATCGGTATACAACGAATCAGAATAGATCGCGTCGGTTTACAAAGGCCTGTCGGTATGGAATGTACCAATAGTTGATAACCAAGAGGCAGATAGTGATAACATTTGAATGCAACAGATAGACAAGGAATTCACACACACACACACAACCTATGGTACTACGGAACCCAGAACACATGAATCCTAGTTTGAATTTTTAGAAGAGGATTGAAAACGTTACACTTCCTTACCATAAAAGGGTGGGTGGGTGGGTAAGAAGAAAAATGGAAGCAGTCCTACTCTCACGTTTGTTTTTCCCTAGTATACATAACTACCAAAAATATTTGCTAGACTGACAACGACTATTTTGGCTGAGACCCTGAAGGGCGGGATGGCTCTAATACCAATTATAAGTACCTCGGTGAATTACGCTCTTAGTTACATGCCTGGTTGAACGAAAGTGGTTAAAATAGTACGGTGAGGCCCAGGGCCACTCACGGTAGACCTTTCGGCCGTCCTAACCACTTTCAGATCATCGAGACAAGAACGAGCGGCGTAATCGGCAGGCGAAGGGATCAACTACATACACAAATGAGTATGTATGCAAGCCACATACAACAGCCCTCAGAGCCATTCCATCTAAAAGAAATAGAAATATTGCAACGCCATACGGCAAGATTCAAATATCCTAAATAGAGATAATAATTTAGGATAGCTCCTCATACAACAAACATCAGAGTATCAGGCGGAAGCGGAAAACAAGATCCGAGTACGGATAAGAAGCAAATCGGCATAAGATGCCACATAAATAAACACATCCCGCCCATAGATCTTACGGATCCCCGTTCCCGGAATCTCTACACCGAGTGATCGTTGCCAACATCATCTGTCTCCTCCACCCAGTATCCATCTTGCGAGTACACCTGTTCATCTGAATCAAACAATTTATCGTGTGAGACCCTAGGGGTACTCAGCAAGTCTTTATGCCACTAAAGGGGACACAACCTGGGGGTGACGCAATTGCAGCAAAAGATAATACCTAACAATTCTATAGATACTCGCTAACCATCCGCCTAACCAATGATAGACGGATGTCCGGGAATTAAGAACAACAGTTATAACAGTATAATTAACAGATCCATCCTCCTCCTCGCTTACCAACGAGGAAGCAGACGAACAACCCCCATCCGTTGGCAGTTTTATTAACCATTCCATGAGTATTGCACTATTTACTAGTCAACTACTTAGTCAAATTAAAAGTGGTACTTTAGTTATACTTGTCTATGATCGAGAAACTGTGCTCCAAGTCGTCCATAACCGCGGACACGGCTTTCAGAAAGATTTACCCTGCAGGGGTGCACGAATAGCAACACACACTCGATCAACCTCGGAAAAACCAACTCAAAACCCAACGAGGCATTCACGACAAAGCAATCACAGGATTCAGAAATATTTCAGGGGGCCACCCCATTAAGCTACCCGCAACGAAGTTGGCCGGCTCCGAGACGGACCCAAGGTTTGCGCCAATGGCTATAAACGACTGGGAACCCGAAAATGTGACTGGGCTTGTCGATACCGCGAAAACACTTCGCAATTCTTAAACAGTACAGGTGCTCCTCGCATAATCTTAAATAAAACAGTAACATGGCATAAGTACAGGATAGTAATAAATCCCCAAACTACTTTGTGGCTCCAAGAAATAAGAATGAATCAAGCTCTGGCTCAGGAGGGTCCATAAGGCCTCCCGGATGTGGATAGTGCGAATAGTCAAGGATTAGGAATCAAGTACTCGGGGTCCTACGGGACACAAGTGAGCAAGAAAAACCAAATAGCAGATATTGCTCACCGGTGCCTCTTTCATTAGTTGTCCCATTACTACTCAGGTTAAGTTTTTTAGGTACCTCGTTATCCATCAGACACTCACATACCCTATACATGCTTTTCTACGACTCGCATGACTCAAACAACTCCTGCAGTAATGGCTCATGGGATGGAGGTACAAGCTTGGGTGGGGTTTAAAAGTAAAGGCTATGCAGTACTTGGGATTCAATTTAATGCAATCGCGACTCAATGATGCAAGAATAAGATAGAGGCAATAAGTACTATATGTATGCAAGCATGAGGTAGTGCTTGCCTAGCAGCTCAGTTGAAGCGAGAGATGGATCGGGGTAGAACTCCTGTGATTCCTGGTAATTCTCCTGCTGGGCGTCTATTCGAAGAAGAACCAAACAAACAAGGGCCAATCATAAATAAAGTACACAAGCATATGATATAAAATGCGACAAGTAAACAAGCATGCCATGATGAATGATGCACAATTTACATGGCATTAAATTAGCATGGCATGGTGAGGTGTGAGGTACAAGAATAAAGCATTTTATTATTTATTTAGTCAAATTTTATTGCCATAAACAGTTCAGATATTTAATAATGACATGATGCATGCTTCAACTCAGAACAAGGACTGCCTAGATAGAACAGGCTCGTCGCGCTGATCGATTTAGACATATTATTTGTCAAATTTGGAGTTATAGATTTAAAGTTATTAATTTATTAAGAAAAGGACATTTTATTATAATTTTAATCATCTCGAAAATTTCAAATGTTCAAACAACACTTTGAATGGCATATTTGAAATCCTCACCTTTTTCTGATTCCAAAACATATATTATATGTATTGTTTGGATTTATAAATTAAAAGTTATTTAAAATCTGATTTGAATTTGAATTTAAACATTTTGAATTTGTTTTATTAAAACAGATAAACGGAATTACTTTTGTTACCTAGTCCGAGCTAGCCCCAGTCGCTGACGAGTGGGACCAAACGGACTGGGCACACGCGCACAGGGAAAGTCTTCTCACCACGGCTCTGGGATTGACAGGTGGGCCAGCGGCTAGAGGCCCGCGTGACAGCGGCTAAGCACACAGGGGCTGACTGGTGGGGTTGTACTGGAGCGCGGGTTGAGCCGGCTAAAACGCAGGTGCCTTTTTATAAAATGCAACGGGAGGCTGACTGGTGGGGCTTGGCGTACCGCGGGTTGAGGCGACAAAAGACGCAGGGGGGTATTTGCAAAATGGGGCTGCGCACTGTGGATCTTCTCCACGGTCTGACGAAACTGAAGGCGACAGCGCGCGCGGCGCGGTGGTGGTTCGATCTGGGGACCTGGGCGTGCGCGCGGAGGCGGTAGCCACTGGGACAGGCGGGGGATGCTGTTAGGAGGGGGATGTGCGGCTAGATAGGTCATGGTGCGTCGCGGCGACGTGCAGACGCACGCGTCCACGGCGCACTGAGAGTGCTCGGTGAAACGCTGGACGCGGCTAGGGTTTTACGGCGAGGCGGAGAATGTCTAGGCGGTAGAGGGGCTCACCGCGGGCTCGATGGAGGGCTCAGATCGGGGTGGGGCGCAGCAGATCGACGACGAGGCTGGCGGCCGGAGATCTAGGGTTTCATTGGGGCGGCGAGGGTACTGGTGGTCCTGGTGCTCCTCCTCCTCGCTGGTGCGTCCAGGGCGAAGCAGGGGATGCTCCTCGATCTCCTCGACCACCTCCACGTCAACCACACCCGCAGGAACGAGGGGACGGCGGCGCTACTGGCGATGACCGGCGAGAGAGGGGTTGGCGTCGGTGAAGAAGAAGGAGGGGAGAGGCAGGGGCTGTGGGGTGGATCTGGCGAAGCCAGGAGACCTGAGGAGAGGGACAAGGCGAGGGAGAGGGACAGGGGAGAGGCCTGTGGGGCTCGGGGTAGATAAAGTGGCTTCAGCCACTTTTTCCTTTCTCCTCCTCGCACATGCTCGAGCTGGGGCTCGACCTGGGGCAGGTAGGGCATGGCAGGTGGCCCAGGAAGAGGACGACGTGGTGGTGCAGCTGGGGCCAGCATGGCATAGAGGAAGGGAGAGAAAAGAGAGAGGGGGGCTCGGGTTAGCTAGGTTAGGAGGGAGTAGAGGTAGATGGGGTAGTTAGGTTTAGCTAGAGAGGGGTGGCTCGATTAGGGTTTTGTTAGGGTTGGTGTTAGCTAGAAAGAGAGAGAGAAGGAGGTGAGGTGAGGTTAGGGGTTAGGGTTTAAAGTAGAACTAGGGTTAGAGGGAATAGAGAGAAAACTATGTTAGGGTTTAATTAGGTGTTTAGGTTTTAAAACATATTTATAAGATCAAACCAAGATGAAAGGTGAGGCTTTGATTTAGCATGAGATGAGGTGGAGGTGAACCCAAGAAAAGAGAGAGAAGGAGGTTTATGGGAAAAAAAGGTCTCATTTGCATCATGCATGGAGGAAAAAGAAATGGTGTTGATAAGAACATGGGGATGGTGGAGATGGATGGAGATGATCCTACAAAGAAAAGAACCACTAAAACCAAGAGAAAACAAATGGGCTAAAGGTGGTGGTACTCTTGCATGGCCCATGCAAAATAATTAATGCCATGTTTTATTCTTGTGAAAACAATAATATTATAACATGGCATGATCCCATGCATTACCAACATGTGGAAATAAAGGCCAAGTAAAAGAAAAAGGGATTAGATCCACACTACACCACGTGAGCTACATTAAGTGGCAAGAATAAAATAAAAGCCCCTGGGTAATTAGGGTGGTGGAATTATAAGGTGGTGAAAAGAAAGGTGATGGAGTTGAATAAAAGATATGCCCCAAACTCAATTTGGGCATTAAACAATATATCAATAGCCAAAACAATATCAAGAAACAAATACAATTAATAATGCATATGAGAGAAGAACCAAAGAAAAAGGGTTTTATATGATGCTCAAATGCAAGGTGGCATGATTACATGAGCATGATATAATTTTGACCCTAGAGCTTACGACTTGGTATTCGTGGAGCACCAACAAAGCTGAAGATCCGCAGTACTGCCGCCCCCACTTGCCAAGGCCGCTACTGCAGAACACCTATCACTAGGCTCACATGCATCATGTCCCGTAGCCAAGCCAGCACAGTAGCCCGTGAAGCAAAGTCTTCATCGCATTCAGGATCTGCTCTGACATTCCCCGCCACTGCCAGCACCATGGAAATCACAACTTCGACATGTCTCATGGTGTCAACTATAAGTGGAGCTCCGTAACACGCATCCCTTTAAGCCACATGGGCAGTTTGTGGACATGCTTGGCTAGATCCCATCCAATTCGTATGTCCAGGAGCACTTTGCCAATCCTTGAAAACTGTCGATTGAGAAATCCGAAACTCGCTGGCGGCTAGATCGGGGACAACTGGCGACAACAGACCGGCAAACTGGACGGAAGAGGAGCACTAGAGACAAACCACCATTATTAGGCCAAGCTAGGAGCTCCCACGCCACCCGCCAGCAGCCTACAGACTAGCCGCCCTAATCCCCCCACCGGAAGCCCATGGGCTAGGCCAGCAGCGACGAAGGCAACGGTAGGGCAGGGCCGACCCACTACCAGCCGCATGGAGGACTTGCCTGGAACAGGAAGGAGGCTGCGTATTTATTAATGCAGTTGTGTTGATATCATACGGTGCCTTAACCCCTCTAGAGCACACGAAGAGACCGAGTGGTGCTACTGCTACAGTATTGTTACTCATTTGCTATGCGGCTGAGGAAATGCTCAAGACCTGCAAACCCTACGTGTAGACGGTCAAAGCATCGGAAGATAGTGAAAAAAACATTCGGTTATTAAATTAGCCTTCCAAAGATTCCTTGCACGAAGAAAGCAAGTATCAGTAATATGGGTACCATTTCGAAGTAATCATGGTCATACAAAAACACAATACATTTTATGAGCAGCATTAATTCGTATAGCACAGAAAAAATAGGACATTTGCAATATATTTACCATTAGCCAAGTAAATATAGATGTCACATAATTTATTTCGATGAATTCAAATGGTCACTACGTGCCTAGGGGCTGATTCACAAGATAGATAAGGTAGCACACATGAGGGCTCCTTTGATTCATAAGATCTCTAAAAGATTTGTATAGGATTGAGATCTTATGATTTTTTTTTACAAAATTCGTTTGATTCATATGATCATATTGATAAACTGCACATTAGTTGTAGCACTACATTTGTATACATACCATGTATTGTACCCTGTTACTACACTATATAATACAAGTCAGGCCCATTGTGAGCCGTGCGTTACCTCAAACCCTAACTCATCTACAGAGTCTTTCATGGTATGAGAGCTCACGGTCTTGATTGCTTCCGCTCGCTCGTCATGGTCCGCCATGGGCATAACTCCGGTGTTTCGGTTAATGGCCCCCTTACCTCCATCTCTCTCTCCACACGATCGGCTATCCTCATCGCCGGTACATCCCCCTATGGCAACGGTCAGTATAGACCACAGTTAAAAAATTACATGTTTCCAAAAAGGTCATCCTGACTGGGTGGCCCGCGGCCCGAGCCGCATCAACATCAGAAGAATGTATTACCTGTTTCTTATATGTAGGCAATGGCTTCTCTATTTGACTGTGTGCGATGTACGACTCAACCGCATCGTAGATTCGTCGTTATATGTTGCTAATCTTTTAGAGCACGTAGAAAAGCCATGTAACCTCTAGAAAACTCTAACCTTCTCATTCATTCTTCCCCACACTCCCCTGTCTGGCGATGGTGCTCGAGATAGTATAAAAGTACTAGCCAACGCCCTCTCTTCTTCCCCTAACACTCGATCCGTTCCCTCTCAGTTCGTGCCTCCACCGTCCCCGATGTGGCACCATTCGTGTCGCCCCACTTACGATTTGAGCCGCCCCACTCCTGATCCACGCCCTCTCTATCCGTGTCGACGCCACCATCCTAGACGCGGCACCATCCGTGCCGCCCCACTTCTGATCCGTGCCGACGTCGGTAAGCACCCAATCCCTCTTTTGTCGATGTATTAGGTAGATGATTTACGTAATATAGTTGATTTAGGTACTATAAATTTCTGTCGCCGCTCTTGATTGCTTCCGCTCGCTCATCATGGACAACCACGGGCATAACTCGGGTGCTTCGTTCAATGGCCCCCTTACCTCTGTCTCTCCCTCCGCATGATCGTCGGTACATTTGTTAGTCACTAGTACAAAGCGATAGTAAAGACACCCCTTATGGCAATGGCAGCGGGACAGACACAGTTAAAAACAAGGGTTATTTATTCGTTTCCCGGTTGAGGCATCTATGTGCTTAGTTTTGCCATTAGCGCTGAATCGTCCTCAGTTTTACCACTTCTTCGGACGTCCGAACTCGTTCCGTCGATGCTACCATTTCCGCCAGGTCAACATTCTTGACTCGGCCATTGCCACCTGTGGGACCGCGTGAGTGGGGCTGGGCGGAGACACCTTTCAAAAATAGGACCATTGCCGCCCGTGGGACCGCGTAGAGAAACGTTGGCCGCGCGCGTGTTAAAACCGGTGGAACGCGCTGGCGGAGATCGCAGCGTTGATCAGGAATTGGAGGCGGGGGACGGGGTTGGAGGTGGGGGACAGGGTAGGAGCTCGCAACAGTGAGCAGGAATCGAGCTCCATGTCTTCCTCAAGCTCCCGTGCCACCTCACGGATTGATAATTCGGTGCGCATGGAGATGCTGATCTTCCTCTATCCACGGTGCTGGGCGGGCATTGATTGGAGGCTTTCACGCACATCCAAGAACACAAATCGTTTGTTCTATGTGTGCAACACGAATGGGGTAAGAGACTGAAGCACATTTTAGCAATTTTTGTGATCGGGATCCTTGAGAAATATGGGGGTTGATCTGTTTAGCGTGCTTGCAGGTAAAATGATTCTTCCTTTGGGTTGATGTTCTGGCCCAGACGCTAATGAATGAGCTCATCGAAGAGCACGAAGAATGGTTGCCAATCCTGCCACAGACGATAGCGGCTGTAGCACGAGCTCCGGCAGAAGAGATAGAGGGCGGAGCACTCATTGATAGGGAGGTAGCTACTGAGCTAATTAGGATGAACCGGAAGATTAGGAAGCTCAAAGAGCAATCACAAATTTACAATTATATTTGGGCATTTGTAGGTGGTATGGTAATTGCACTGGGTGTAATGTTGAAATTGTATGAAAATGCATGAATTTGGGAGGAATTTCTAAGATTAAAATTGTATGAAAAATGGTTGAAATGAGAAATGGCTTGTTATCATTTGTAAGGGAAAAGAAATGGAAAAACTTTCTGTAAAAAAAAGTATCCCAGAGCCGATAGCCCAGTTGAAAAGGAAATGGACGTCGCCTAGAGGGGGGTGAATAGGCGTTTTAAAATTATTACGGTTTAGGCTCTAATAAATGCGGAATAAAACTTAACGTTTAATTTATCAAGCCAAAACCTATATTCACTAGGTTCACTAAGTGCACCAACAACCTATGCTAAGCAAGATAAACAACAAGGTGATAGCAAGATATAATACTTCAAGCACGAAGGCTATCACAATGTAAATTGCATAAGTAAAGGGCTCGGTTGAGAGATAACCGATGGACGCGGAGACGATGATTTGATTCTCGAAGTTCACTTCCAAAGAAGCTACGTCTCCGTTGGAGAGGTGTGGGGGCGCAATGGACTTCGAACGCCACAAATGGCTCACCTCGAGGTGTGGTGGCTCGATGCTCACCCAACGCCACACAAGGACTCACCAAGGATGCGAAGCCACGCAACTCACCGACGCCACAAAAGGCTCACCCTATTCTCCCGTGAGCTCGCCACAAAGGCCTACTCACGTTCCACTATGGGACACTTGAGGGCGGTCACCGAACCCGTACAAGGCTTGGGGCAATCTCCACAACTCAATTGGAGGGCTCCCAAGAAACACCACAAAGGCTCCACAATGCCACAAAAGGCCTACAAGCTTGGGGAACCTCCACAACTCAATTGGAGCCCCAAGAACAATGCCACAAAGGCTACAAAGCCACAAAAGACAACAAGGCCACAAAAGGCTACAAGACCACAAAAGGTCAACTATCCAACCACAACCGTCTAGGGTTCCAAGAACCCAAGAGAAACAAGCCCAAGTGCTTGAACTCGCCGAATCTCCGAGGAGAACTCAAACCTATGCACCAAATACAAGAGGCAAGTCCTTCTCTCTCAAATTCCACCAAAGGTACAAAAGCTATTGGGGAATAAGGGAGGAAGAACACAAGAGGAGAACACAAAACTCTCCAAGATCTAGATCCCAAGGATTCCTTCACAAAGAAGGGATTTTGCTTGGTGGGGCTTGTAGATCTAGATCTCCTCTCTCAAATCCCTCAAAAAGATGCAAGAATCATAGAAGGGAAAGGGGAGAGGGCAAGCTCTTCAAGGTCAACAATGGAGGAGAGAGAAAGCCAAAAACCAAGAAGAACAAGTGATGGGGCCGAAGGGGAAAGGGGAGCTCCTTTTAAAGGGCTCCCCGATCTGCCCGTTACACACATATTCACGCACGGCCGGTAGTACCGGTGGGTGGCCGATACTACCGGTGGCACCCAGCCAACGGTCAGAAAACAGCAAGAGAAAGACCAAAAACGTGAGCCTGGCCGGTACTACCACCGCTTCGCTGGAACTACCGGTGGCAAGAATGTCCTAGCGGTACTACCGCCTGAAATACCGACAGAAGTACCGTCAAATAGCACAAACCAGGCAGAGAGAGTACTGAACCGAACATGGGTTCACCGGAAGTTTGGCCGGAATTAACACCGGTACTACCAACGGCATTTCTGCCCGAGCGGTACTTCCGGCGTCTGGCCGGTACTTCCGTTCAGAGAAACTTCAGAACCAGAAATGCCATAACTTTTGCATCCTAACTCCAAACGAGATGAAACCAATTTTGTTGGAAAGATAACGACGTGATATTGGATATCACCAAGGGAGAAAATACCATGAATATATATGTGAGATACCTCCCAAGGTGTGGAGCCGGAAAACCCGCAAGATCAAAAACGCAATGAGATATGCATGGGAAATCCGTTTTTGATGAACTAGAGCATGTAATGAAGATAACCACAAGCTCTATATCCTCAGATGGACAAGAACCAAACAACAACCAAGAAAGATGATGCTATGTATGCAAATGCTTGAGCTCTCTCCGAAAGATACGAACGAGTCACGCACTCGAGAGCCCCTCTTGATAGTACGACTATCTATCCTAAACCCGGTCTCCCAACACTACAAGAGACCGGTAAAGTAGAAACCCTATCAAGATCATACCTTTGCCTTGAGCATCCCACTTGAGCTTGATGAAGACGATCTTGTCACCTTTAAGATGGAACACCTTTCTTGATTGCTCATGCTTGCTCTTTCTTGATGAAGACTTGCGAATGGCTCCCCCACACTCCATGGGCAAACCTCTTATTTGACCTTGTCTTCATCACTCCATGAACGCCGAGGAGGCAAGCTCCAAGCATGAGATCTTCTAGAGATGGTGCAACTTGAGCTTGCACAACAATTCTTGATGATGTGTTGAAGATAGCCATGAGGAACTCCATCTTCTTCTTCTTCTTCTTCTTCAAGACATACTTGATCTTCTTCTTCTACTTGATTCCAAAAGGCACAAAGCCCTTGGACGATGCTTCTTCTTTTTCATCCTTGAAACCAACACATGGTCCAAGCGATGCCAATGGACAAACCTACAAGTGAAACTCAATTTGCACATTAGTCCATAGGGATTGTCATTAATTACCAAAACCACACATGGGGGCATACATGCCCTTTCACCAGTGTCAGCTTGACTAATGGGCTAACTCCATCAAATTAGGCCCATTCAGAGTGGGCAAATGAGAAGGGTTGGAAAATTTAAAAAAAGGTGGGGTGTTGCTAGGATTCGACCACACGACCGCGTGGTTTGATAGTGTGAAGGGTTGCGCTGGTAATCAGTGGGATGGATAGAAAGATATTGAAAAGCAAAGGGAAGAATGCTACCTATAGATAATCCGTGATTGGGTTTAGGGTTTAAAAACACATGTCGCGTTTGTGATTTTCATGAGCATGTTGTATTTATACATAGATAAATTATCTTTGGCCACTTTTCAACACACATAAAGATCATTTGGGATCAAACATTTTTCAACACACCACTTATTTATCTTTGGGCACTTTAACACACCATTCATTTGAATAACTTGATGATGAGACTATCTTGGTAATAACGGTAGTGTTTATTTGTAGACTAGCTTGGTAATAAGCACGTCCTAACATGCCCACTATTTGTTAGTTGTTACCCAATTTATAGACTAGTTTGGTAGCAATGTGAAAATTTTCAACACATAATGATGATCTTTGGGCACGAACATTTTTGAACACACAAATTGTTACACAAGATAAATAAGATGCAAATGCGACCACCGTTACATAGATAAGTTCATAGACACGATACGACAAATGACATAGAAAAACACAATAAACACGATGAAACTAAAAACTTGAGGGTAAACTAAATGCATGACAAGCTTGACGAACAACTTCTTCGGGCTAGCTTCACGAACATCTTCATCTTGCACTTTCTCTTACACCTTGGCTACCTTTACCACCACCGTCTTCAACTTCACTCCTCCTCGTAGGGGAGGTATGCATCTGATTTGTGGTCGGGAAGATGGAGTCAATATTTGTGAAGATGTTGTATGTGGTGAAGAAGATTGACTCGCAGCCTCACCAAAAGACTTGGCCGAGCAGTGCGTACGCGTAGAACGGGTTGGTGAAGGTGACCGTGAGCAACTTGAGGGCGATGCCGTCATAAACGTCGTCGAGGTGAAATATCACCGGTGAGACCCGTGGGAGGTGGGCAAATCCGTCGATGAGAAAGCCACGGGCGAGCTCAACGGGGCCCCTCCACCTCGACTGCGCCCACACATGAAGCATGCTCTCCACGAGGACACCCGCCGGGTAGCGCAGATCTGGAACGATAGGCGGCCAACGAAAGGTTGGTCAGTAGTACTGCATCTTCGGTGGTGCTTGGGGTGAGAGGATGGAGGGCTCGCTTGGTGTTTGGAGTAGAGACTTCTGCTCTGGCTTGGGTGATGTGTGGGAGAGGAAAAGGGGTGTATAAATTGGCTAGAAATGGTGGGTTAGGGTTGGCAATGAAACGATGGGCGTATAAACGCATGTGTATCCGTGCATCTGAATCGAGGAGGTGGCGACGCGCGGAACTGAATCGAGAAGGTGGCGGCGCGTGGAACTGAATCGAGGAGTTGGCGGCACGTGAAACTGAATCGAGCAGGTGGTAGCGCGTGAATCTGAATCAAGGAGGTGGCTGAGTCACTACAGCGAGGCGCGCATGCATGCGGACGATGTCGTTTCACGCGCATCTAAATCAACTTAATGGCTCTGGTGCGACGAATCGCTGTGGTGAGGCGCGCATGCATGGAGACGTCGTCGCTTCCCGCACATGCATGGTGAACTCACCGCTTCCCGCACACATGTCTGAAAAGACTGAGACCTAGGGTGCACGTGCATTGCACAACGGACACGAGCACATACCGCGACACGACCCAACGGTCCACCTAGCGTGCCCGCTCGGAACGCCCATCTATGTTGAGAAATAAAGCGTCCAACCAATTAAATAGCAGAATGAGCTTTTCACGGATCACCCAAGCCTGCCCACAGATTCCTTCTGGAAGGACGATCAGACGGCTATAGTTCAGCGGTAGGGTTACATCGACGGTCATTATTCAATGCTAGGGTTAGATCATTCAGGGGTTTGGAAGCTAGTTGACTAGAGTTTGACCAAATACTCAAATGAATTTGAAAAAGATTTACCACACCAAAGCTTCAGTTTGGAGTGACTAAAAAGGATCCAGGCTTATTTTTCATTTTTTTTTGAAAAACTTGTTTAAATGTTGCTCAAAGTTAGGTTTGACCAAATACTCAAATGAGCATACAAAATAAATAAATAAAACCTACGCATATAGTCTTCTTATGTCATATAATAAGGATTTAAGACGATAAACAAGGTCTACATACTTTCAAATAGAAGGTTCATGTACAATATGATATATCTCGAACTCTGTTGTACGAAGTCAAGCGTGAAGAGAAGGGGTTTAGGTTTAGAACATGAAAAGTTTTAAAAACCACACCAAAGCTTCCTTTTGGAGTGACTAAGAAGGATCTAGACTTAGTTTTTCATTTTTTTTGAAAAACTTATTTAAATGTTGGTCAAAGATAGGTTTGACCAAATACACAAATGAGTATAAAAATTACAAAAAAAATAAAAAATGAAACCACTTGTACACAGTCTTCTTATGTCATATATTAAGGATTCAAGTCAATAAACAAGATCTACATACTTTCAAACAAAAGGTTCATGTATAATATGCGATATCTCGAACTCTGTTGTACGAAGTTAAGGATGAAGGAAAGAGGTTTATGTTTAGAACATGAAAAGTTTATAAAACCATGCCAAAGCTTCATTTTAGAGTGACTAAGAAGGATCTAGGCTTTGTTTTTATTTTTTTTGAAAAACTTATTTAAATGTTGGTGAAAGTTAGGTTTGACTAAATACTTAAATGTGCATAAAAAATAAAAAAATAAAAACCTGCGCACATAGTCTTCTTATGTCTACTAAGAATTCAAGTTGATAAACAAGGTCTAGATACTTTCAAACTGAAAGTTCATATACAATATATGATATCTCAAACTGTTAAGGGTGAAGAGAAGGGGTTTAGGTTTGGAACAGTTTTAAGTTTCAAAAACTACACCAAAGCTTCATTTTGGAGTGACTAAGAAGGATCCAGACTTAGTTTTTCATTTTTATTTGAAAAACTAGTTTAAATGTTGGTCAAAGTTTGGTTTAACCAAATACTCAAATGAGCTTAAAAATTCAAAAATAATCAAAAAAAATTGAAAAACCATGGTCATATAAACAAAGTTAGGTTTGACCAAATAATCTTGTTATGTCATATAAACAAAATCTACATACTTGGAAATAGAAATACAACATCATTGGTCCAAATAAAGACATACAAGAAATGTGTGGATCTATGACCTTTTGTTAGTGACCCTAGATGAAATCGTCATACATCTATGACAATTTTACACAAAATTGTCGTAAGCCATTTAGAGAGACCAAAATCCTACATAATTATGACGATTTTGACAAAATCATCGTAATTTTTTAATATGAAATCGTCATAACGTGGACATAACAATTTAGGACCTTATTTATAATTCGTGAAATGTTTAAATAACGTGGTAACTTTTAATTCGTGAAATGTTTAAATGACATGGCAGCCATATCACCTGTTACACCCACGTGTCTTCTTATGTGTCAATTATCCCTCACATGTGTCATATACATATAAAATCAATAAAATTAACTACTCCCTCCGATCCAAATTAACGTTCTCGTGTTTGTATAGATTCGGATGTATCTAGCACTAAAACATGACTAGATATATTTGAATCTAGATAAATCTGAGAACAATAATATGGATCGGAGGAAGTAAAAAGTTGGCGCAAGTGGAGTCGAAAACACGACCCATGGAATGTCGTTCGGTCGTGTCCTCCTGAGGTACGACAAGTTGTGTTAAATTGCTGCGCTGGATCTTTTTATCAACTCCTTGTGTGTCCATATTTTTAAATGCTAAAACAAATAGAAGCAAAAGTGGGGGATCGAACCTGTGAACACACGAGCATGCTAAGAAACCAGACCACCAAGCCTCATGTCTTTTTGTTGCGCTAGAACATTTATACAAATTCCTTCATCGCTAGGAATGGGCCTCAGTAGAAAAAGAAACGGGCTGCAGTGATTTATTGGGCCGATCTAGGCCTTGTGCACGGTAGAATAGTTCTGGCCCAGCTCGGCTGGTCTTGTTAGGATATGTTTTTTTTTCTTTTTTTATTAATTCTTTTGTATCTTTTTTATATGAAGTCTAAAAGAATTGATTTTTATCTCTAATTTTTATGAAATAGAGTAGATCATCTTAGTATGTTAATTAGAATTACTTTTATTATTAAAAATTAGTGGATTTACTAATTCCACATTAGTCAATTTTTTAATTTTTGTGAAGTAGTTACGTCGATTTCAAAACATGGTTAACAAGGCGGGTATGAAGGTTCTTAGCTCGGGACCGAACCTGGCTAAACTTACACTGGATCTCTTATAAAATAGCATATTTTAAACCTAAAAATAATTTTTACAAAAAATCACGTGTACTAGATCATATACCTGTAGTTTAAATCTGACTCACTTCCTACCAATTCGACAGAAATTTGTCTTTTTTAAGAGAGGTGGATGGAAAGGTTTGAGATACCCAGTTCGAATATTATACATACAGTATGGTCTAGTATTTTTTAATAATAGGGTGGTACCATATTTAAGCTTTTATTTCGTGGCCGCTTCACAAAACACCCTGTTATTGGCAGTCGGAAAATAGAAAATAGCTTTTTTTGCAGAGTAAAGTAAAACTGCCTCCTGCAATATTGTTCACCATCTCATGTTGCACATGTAGGCATAATATGGGTACATTATCGTAAACTATGCTGCAATTTGGTAATAACATTGGTCATTTGGCCTGAAAGCTATGAAACCTCAAACATGATAGGTCATTTTTGAGAAGGTTTTTCTGAGATGCATTCAATATCCCAAGTTTGGCATTTTTTCTTGCAACTATGTCGCATACTATGACACCACGCGAAGGATTTACCTTGTTCAGACAATTTTTAAATTTCTTATACCCGTTTTCAAATTTTCATAGTTCAAACTATGGTGAAAACGGCTGGCATGAAGATAAGGGATGAGCCTCGCTAAAAATTGCATTGGATCTCTGAAGAAATATCATATTGTAATTCTAGAAATGATTTTTATAAAAATCATGAGCATTAGATCATATACATGTAGTTTAAACCGGACCCACTTCCTACCGATTTGGCCGACGTTTGTCTTTTTCACCAAGAGTGGACGAAAAGGTTTTAAAATCCCCGGTTGGGTCTTTGTTCATATAAGGTGGTCTAGTATTTTTGAAAAATAGGGTGATAGCATTTTTGAATTGAACATTTAGTGTTGCTTCACAAAACGCTCCGATTTTAGCACTCAGAAAATAGAAAATAGAAAATAGCCTTTCCGTGAACAAAAAGGAAAACTTCCTCCTACAATATTGTTCATCATCCCAAGATGCACATGCATGCATAATATGGACATATTATCAGTTACTATGCCGCGATTCTTGCCATAGCACTGGTCGTTTAGCCCGAAAGCCATGAAACATCTTATATGATAGGTCATTTCTGAGAAGGTTTTTCGAGATGCATTCAATATCCCAAGGTTGTCTTTTTTTTCTTGCAACTATGTCACATAATATAACGCCACGTGAAGGATTTACCTTGTTCGGACAATTTTGAATTTCTTATGCCCGTTTCCAAAATTTCCCGTTTTAAACTATGGTGAAAACGGCTGGCATGAAGATAGGGGATGAGCCTCGCTAAAAATTGCATTGGATATCTGAATAAACATCATATTGTGAGTCTAAAAATAATTTTTTATTAAAATCATGAGCATTAGATCATGTACATGTAGTTCAAACCGGACCCACTTCCTACCGATTCAGCAGACATTTGTATTTTTCACCAGGGGTGGAAAAAAGGTTTTAAAATCTCCGGATGGGTCTTTGTTCATATAAGGTGGTCTAGTATTTTTGAAAAATAGGGTGGTAGTATTTTTGAATTGAACAGGTGTTGCTTCACAAAACGCTCTGATTTCTGCACTCAAAAAATAGAAATGGCTTTTTCATGTGATGAAAAGGAAAAGTTCCTCCTGAAACATTGTTCTCCATCCCAAGATACACATGCGTGCACAATATGGAAATATTATCACAAACTATACCGCGATTCTTGCCGTAACACTAGTCCTTTGGCCCGAAAGCCATGAAACCTCTTACATGATAGGTCATTTTTGATAAGGTTTTTTCGAGATACAATCAATATACCAAGTTTGATATTTTTCTTGTAACTATGTCACATAATATGATGTCACGTGAAGATTTTACATTGTTCGGACAAATTTTGAATTTCTTATGCCAGTTTCCAAATTGTTCCCGTTTCAAACTATGGTAAAAATGGCTGGCATGAAGATAGGGATGAGCCTCGCTAAAAATTGCATTGGATCTATGAATAAACATCATATTGTGAGTCTAAAAATGATTTTTTATAAAAATCATGAGTATTAGATCATGTACATGTAGTTCAAACCGGACCGACTTCCTACCAATTCGGCAGACATTTGTCTTTTTCACCAGGGGTGGACGAAAAAGTTTTAAAATCCCCGGTTGGGTCTTTGTTCATATAAGGTGGTCTAGTATTTTTGAAAAATAGGGTGATAGTATTTTTGAATTGAACATTTGGTGTTTCTTCAAAAAACGCCTCGATTTTGGCACTCAGAAAATAGAAAATGGCTTTTCATGCGACAAAAAGGAAAACTTCCTCCTGCAGCATTGTTTGCCATCCCAAGATGCACATGCGTGCATAATATGAGCACGTTATCATAAACTATGCCGCGATTCTTGCCATAACACTGGTCGTTTGGCCTGAAAGCCATGAAACCTCTTACATGATAGGTCATTTCTGAGAAGGTTTATTCGAGATGCATTCAATATCCCAAGTTTAGCATTTTTCCTTGCAACTATGTCACATAATATAAAGCCAGGGGAAGGATTTACCTCATTCAGACAGTTTTTTAATTTCTTATCCCCGTTTGCAAATTTTCCCGTTTTAAACTATGGTGAAAACAGCTGGCATGAAGATAGGGGATGAGCCTCGCTAAAAATTGCATTGGATCTCTGAATAAATATAATATTGTGAGTCTAAAAATGTTTCTTTATAAAAATCATGAGCATTAGATCATGTACATGTAGTTCAAGCCAAACCCACTTCCTACCAACTCGGCAGACATTTGTCTTTTTCACCAGGGATGGAGGAAAAGGTTTTAAAATCCCCAGTTGAGTCTTTGTTCATATAAGGTGGTCTAGTATTTTTAAAAAATAGGATGGTAACATTTTGAATTGAACATTTGATGTTGCTTCACAAAACGCTCTGATTTCTGCACTCAAAATATAGAAAATGGCTTTTCAAGTGACGAAAAGGAAAACTTCCTCCTGTAATAATGTTGCCATCCCAAGATGCACATGCGTGCATAATATGGGCATATTATCACAAACTATGCCGCGATTCTTGCCGTAACACTAGTCGTTTGGCCCGAAAGCCATGAAACCTCTTACATGATAGGTCATTTCTTAGAAGGTTTTTTCGAGATGCAATCAATATACCAAGTTTGACATTTTTGCTTGTAACTATGTCATATAATATGATGCCACGTGAAGGTTTTACATTGTTCTGTTCATTTGTGAATTTTTATACTTGTTTCAAACTATGATCCAAACGGTAGGCACGGAGGTTCTTAGCTAGGGGATGATCCTCGCTAAACTTGCATTGGATCTCTGAAGAAACATGATATTGTGAGTCTAAAAATGATTTTTACAAAAAATCACGAGCATCAGATCATGCACGTGTACTTCAAATCGGACCCACTTTCTACCGATTTGGTAAAAATTTGTCTTTTTCACTAGGGGTGGACGGAAAGGTTTGAGAACCCCCGGTTGGTAAATTGTCCATGTAAGGTGGTTTAGTATATTTAAAAAATAGGGTGGTAGCATGTTGAATTATCCCTTTGGTGATTGCTTCACAAAACAACCCGATTTTGGTTCTCAGAAAATGGAAAATGGCATTTCGGTACGACGTAAAGGAAAACTTTCTCCTGCAACATTGTTCGCCATCCTAAGATACACATGCGTGCATAATATAGGCACATTATCACAAACTATACCATAAATATAGCCATACCAAACATCGGTTTTGTGCTTCTTTGAGATGATAATATGAATAGAGCTACCCAGCCCTCAATTCCCGGACAGTCTTCTCCAGCTAATTAGATGCAGGAAATGGACTACCCATGGATTACCCTACCGAAGAGGATCTCAGCCGTCAACACAGCTCAATCCAACACTCGGTAAATCACCTCTCATGCCCCACACGAAATTGTGAAGCCATATTATTTCAATTTTGGCCGCGGAAGAGCAAAGTTTGGCCCAAAAATTCGTCTAGGTCAGACTGCATCCGATCCAACCCGACCCACCCCATCCGTCTCCTCTCCTCGTCTCCTCTCACCAACCATCGAGCGTTGCCTCCACCCCAACATGATCTCCTGTCTGCACCACCTCCGGCGCCCCTCCTCCTGCCCGCACCACCTTCGTTAAAACATCCTCATTGTGGGCCCCTGTTCATTCAAGCCCGGTCCTCAAGCGCCTCCACCACCCTGACACGATCTCCCTTCCCAGGCTCCACATCATCGGCCACCCGTCCGCACCACATTCGGTACCACACCCTCCTAGCCGGACCCCTCTCCATTCAAGCTCGGTCCAGAGCTAGCACTACACCTCTTCCCATCCTATCACGATCTTGATCCTGAGACAGCGCCACACACGAACCCTAGCAGGACCCCACATGTCGCCCAACTGCCTCACGCCGGCTCTACCCATCTTCCTGGTAGCTCGTCGTCCAGACCAGGTGCTCCCTCTCAATCGACGATGCCACCCATCTTCCCTCAGGCCCCATCACCTCCTGCTCAACATCCTCTAACGCGCTACATCTGTTGAAATAGGGACCTCGCGGCTAGAATCGGAAGACATCAACCTCCTCTCTTAGCACCGACTGGACCTCTACACCGACAGGCAGAGCCCGCGGTGGCGACGACGGCGCCCATCCTGGATTGGATGACCTCCGGCCATGGTAAGACTTGTTCCCTTGTACACTGTCAACACCCAGATTTTTAATCCCAGATGCCTGTTATGCCATACATCACAATCCCAGGATTACCATTTTTGCGAGGCATAACAGATTGGATATCACAATACATCATCCATTACAAACCATAATAAGGTCTTACACGAATAAAGGATCTCGTGATCTAGTCTTAATACAAACAAGCATCAGAATAATCAGCGTAGCAGTGGGCTCCATCTACAGTGTCACGGGCAATGCTGATGATGGGAGATGATCCTAGTTGTCGTAGCCATCCTGTTGTCCTTCTTCCGGATTGTCCTCCTCATAGTCTGGACACGGGAATAGCCAAGGACAAAGCCATGAGTACTCTTTAAGTACTCGCAAACTATCACTAACAAGTAAGGTAGTTCTAGTAGGAATGCTAAGCTCTAAGTTTATTTGCAAAAGATAGATTTATCTTAAGCTGAGTTAAGAAGAAAATAAAGCTAATTTAAAGTCCCAAATCACCTAAGTGGGAACTTAGTTTTCATAGTCACAACCCTGTTGTGGTCAAGTCAAAGTCACCATTCATTTCATAAGTCATTTTGAAAACATCTAACGATGGAACAGTATGGCCACTCCAACTATCCATGACCGCGGACGAGGCTATTCGAATAGTTTGACACTCTGCAGAGGTGGTACACTTTCACTACACAATTTGATACATCCGTCAGGGATAATCCAGAATCATCATACTTAGTATGCGGATAATCAATCATAACCTTTCCTTTACGCACTCTAGTATAAGCACCTCTCCTATGAGCTTGTCCTCCCAACCATGGCCATCTGCCATCCTGGGCACTGCATAGGTGGACAACATTAAGAGGTAGCCTCAGCTCAAACCTCTCCCGCGAGGGAACTCATACTAATGCATATAAACTTCCGGCTAAGCCTTACCCAATTCAGGTATTGTGGTTGTACGGTAAAATTGGAATGGTATGGCATCCGAACCCAACCATCAGTTTTTATAAAGGGCTAAGGCTCATGTCTCAACATTTTCATTATCATAAACCAATTGTGTTTCTCAACACATGTCAAAACATCTCAATAGAATGACTCATCATTCCAAGGTTTTCATAATCATTTTCACCAAGTATTCCCATCTAAAGTTATCAAGGTTTATGCTTAGCACTAGCCACTAAGGTTAAGAGTGTTCACTAGGGAGGGGTACTAATCTTCAATCTCATGCCATATAATGCCATCTAAGTGTAACTAGATATACCAAGTTTTATACTCTTTATGCTATCTATAATAAAAGTAAAGAACTTCTGTAAAGTAAAGCTTGCAAGTAAAACTTGGGATGGCATAAATCAAAATGGTATAACCAAAGCATGCCTAATGCATTTGCTTAAGTTAACAAGGTGACAAGGGTTAACTTGCTTGGTTCTAGCTTGCATTGTTAATGATGGCTTGCCTTGGTTGGTGCAGTGATTGAAGTTCTCCTCATCTTCTTCGGGGTAGAACTCCTCCTCCTCGTAGACTTGGTCGGTACTATCGCCTATAAATAAATACGGGGTACACAATCACCAAACAATACTTAACTAGTCTATTTAGCACACTAAGGCACATACTTGATGATCTAGCATCATCACATTCATCACATGATTTAAAGAACTAGTTTCATTATTTTATTTGAGTAAAGTAATTTCTACTCATCGAAATTCATTAAGATTTAATATTCTCCTAATAGAATATGGGATCATGTGGACACATGTCATCACCACATATTCTAATACATGGTAACGTGATTTAAAAGGGTTGGTCACCTTTTATAAAGTTTAAGATTATTATTTAATCAATTTAAAGTGACTAAAAATGCCCTAATAGCATTCTTTTGGTACTAGTCCAATGTCACTGCATGCAAACCTAAATATTTTAACATATTCAGATAGTTATCATCAAATGTGATTTTTGAGAGTTGGAATCAACTCAAAAGCTATCATGGTTGATTTATGAAAAATGTTTGAATGCAGAAAAGTCTATGTCTTGTTATTTTTGCTATATGTGATGTCTAACTCCAATTGATTTAAATCCAATGGGCTTGGATAGATATTTTAATTTCCTTTCTGGAAAAATTTGAATCATGTCATTTGGTTGGGTAAATCTCTCTGGAATGATTTTTAAACAAGTGGATAGAATCTAGTTTAAACCTAATTAGGAAAACACGATATTTGAATCTATGGGCTAGCGCGGGAAACTAAACGGGCCGGCCCAATGGCGCTCTGCTGCGTAGCGGGCTGCTAACAGGATGGTCCCGCATGTCAGCGGCACATCCTACGCGAAGCGGTATGGGGCACTCTTGGCGCTACAATTAGAACAGATCGAACGGCCGTGGTTCGTCGTCTCCGGCGAACAGCTCTGGCGAGAACGAATCCTAACGCGGCATGGTGGGGGTATGTGGGGGCTTACCAGGGCTCCAGCTAGTCGTGGTGATGGGGGCGATCGATCTGGGAGACGACGGCGGTTCTAGGCGTGGTCGCGGCGGCTCCTGGGGCAGCTCCAATCAACAACGCTTCTTTTCCTCTGTCGCGGCAAGCTCCGACGAAATTCTAGCCAACGGCGGCTCGCCTTGCTCCGGGGATTGGGTGTAAGGATCAGTGGAGAGAGGGGAGCAAGATTGTGTGCAAAATGAGGCTGGGGGGTGGCCTCTATTTATAGTTCGACTATGAGACCGAGCGGCATGGGCGCGGCTCGTCGGGGGCGACGGTACAGGCAGCTATTGCCGGGGCAGAGGTAGGTGGATGGTGCGTGGTCTGCTGGCGGTCCTCTATAGCGTAAAGGCGTGGCTAGGGGCGGTGGCATTTGGTCGGGCGCGGCTCGTGCTCTACGCGGCAGAAGCAGCGTTTGACGCGGCGCACGGTGGCTGCGGGTCAAGCGGCGGCGAACGGGCATGTTCGGGTGGTTCCTGGGGTCATGGCGAAGCGGCACGCACGGGCTGCGGTCGAGGCTCGGCGTGTGCACGCTTGTCGGGCGCGGCGCTCTGGCACGTGCTCGGCATGGCGTAGATACGGTGGGCGTGGTGTCGCTGGGGGTGGTCCACGGCCTAGCTGTTGTCGAGGGGTGGACAGGGAGAGGTGGTAGGGTGCGGCGATCCTCCTAGGCATCCTGGATAGGCGCGGGGTGGTCTGCTGCGGCTTGGACGGTGGCGACCGGCGGTGACCATTTCTGGGCGGCGCGCTACTGGTGCAGCGGCGAAGGGGGATTGGTGCATTGGTGTCGTGGAAATGGCCACGGCAGTTGCTGCTACTAGCAGCGATTGATTGTAACGTGAGGAAGAGCTGGCGGACATCTACGGTGCGAGATGGGGGCGGATGCACATGGTTTACCCAGGTTCGGCCCCCCAGAGGGTAAAGACCTTCTCCTGCTAGATTGGATTAATGGAGAGCGAGTTACAAGGGTGGCGAGCTCGGCGTCTAAGCAACGAGTCGCTTGAGGGGGTGTATGATGGAACGTCCCTCCTAAGGATACCCTAGGGAGGTTTACATAGGAGTCACCTCGCTAGGGTTTACAAGTTACAACCGAGCAAGATATGGACTCGGAGGCTTTTGACCTAATCCGACTGGGCTTCAAGTACGCTTCTGGGCCTTCAGTCTCCAGTCGCCAGGCCTTTCCTTCAGTCACACTCCGGTCGCCGTCCTTCAGGCCCACTCACAGGCCCTTCGGCCCAATCAGAACGTCCTGCTGGGCATACCCCCTTCGGCATATCCCCATCAGTAGTTCCCGAGGCCATCGTTGATACAGGTGCAAGTGTCCCTTTGGCGGTGGAAGTAGGTGAACCCAATTTGGACGCCCAGTCGAGTCGGCGATGGACTCCATTAGAACCGAGGAAAATTTTCCCCAGGCTTCCACTCGTCACTCCGGCGAATGTCACTGCTACCAAGTTGCTGCTTCGGTGAATGGAGAAGACTAGCGGGTAGCGGATGGAATGGAGGAGTTGGACTGTCAATTCTAGTCAAACTATCCGTTGGAAATTCCAACGGTAACTTCGGCGTAATTACCATAAGTAACGGCTACCCCGAATTTGGCGGGTAGCGTTCCCATATAAGGGGAGTGACGAATCAGCTCTGCAGATCCTTCCCTGCATTCTTCATTCTCCCTTATTCCTTCTTCCTGCCTTCAATCTTCCTGCCTTCCTCCGATTCGATTCTTCCACGTCGTGCGATTCCACGCCCTTCCTGATGGCGCCTCCCAAAGGCTCATGGGGAAAATCCAAATGCACCACAGCCCAGCTCAAAGCCTTCAAGGACGCCGGAGTCCTCTGATACATTGTAAATGTATCTATAATTTTTGATGTTCCATGCTTTGTTTTATCCACTTTCTTGTGTTTTGTTCCAACTTTGGAGTACTTTTCATATGATTTCTTGGACTAAACTATTAACAAGAGCCACAGTGCCAGTTGCCTGTTTTCTGCTGTTTTTGGTTCCAGGAAAGTCATAAAATGAATATTCTCGGAATTGGACGGGACAAAAGCCAAAGTGCCTATTTTTCTGGATGTCATCAAGTGCCAGAATACGAGACAGAGAGGGGCCAGGGGGCCACCACACCACCTGGCCGCGCGGCCAGGCTTGGCCCGCGCCAGGGGTTGGTGTGGCCGCTCCCGACACCCCCTCGGCCTCTCCTTCCGCCTATATATTTCCCTCGGGACGAAACCCTAAGTGCCCGATCAAAAATCCACGAAAGAGTCTGTAGCCGTCGTCATCTCCATCCCTAGATCGGGAGGGATCTGAAGCTCTTCCCGGCACCCTGCCGGAGAGGGGATTTCACCCTGGAGGCCTTCTTCATCACCATGCAAGCCTCTGGTGTGATGCGTGAGTAGTTCATCCTTGGACTACGGATCCATGTAGTAGCTAGATGGCTGGTTCTCCTCCTTTGTGCTTTCATGTTTAGATCTTGTGAGCTTCGTTCATGATCAAGATCATCTATTTGTAATTCTGCATGTTGTGTTTGCGGGGATCTGATGGATATTGAGATGCTATTTCAGATTGATTATTGATTCTATCATGTCTTTGTTATTTGTGATCTTGCATGCTTTCCGTTGTTAGTAGCTATCTTGGCCAAGTAGATGCTAGCAACTCCAAGAGTTAGTATTTATGCTCGATAGTGGGTTCATGCCTCTAGTAATCGGAGGGAAGTGACAGAAATCTCTAAGGTACTAGATGTGTTGTTGCTACTAGGGAGAAAACAACAATCCTTTGTTCATAGAACAATCGTATTGTTTAGTTTACACGCAGTTCGTAAAGCAATAATCTGTTGGTTGCAACTTAATACTGGAGGGGGTTCGGATGATAACCTGAAGGTGGATTATTAGTCATAGATGCAGTTGGATGGCGGTCTATGTATAATGTTGTAATGCCCAATCAAGTCTCAAAGGAGTCAAGATGATTAGTATATGCATGTATTGCTTTCTCAGTGTTTGTCAATTGCCCCGCTGTAATTTGTTCACCCAGCATGTTATCTATCTTAAGGAGAGCCACCTCTAGTGAACTATGGATCCCGGTCCTTTTCTTTACATACAATCTACAACTGTTTACTTCTTTGTGTTTACTTTCTTCAAACTATTACTTCTTTCCATTCGATACGTTTAATCCTTTGTTTACCGCAAAACACGGTGAGATTGACAACCTCATCACAAGTTGGGGACAAAGTTCTGTGGTTGTGTTGTGTAGGTCTCCACGTTGCTACTAGCACTGGTAGTGTGCCCTGCCAAAGCTCTTCTAGTAACACCTTTGGGGTGTTTCCTTGCTCCTACTGGTTCGATTAAACCTTGGTTTCATAACTGAGGGAAACTTGCTGCTGTGCTCATCATACCTTCCTCTTGGGGTTCCCAACGAGCTCTACATCAACACCACCATCAAGCATTTTTCTGGGCGCCGTGCATTGAGCCATCAAGCGATTTTCTGGCGCCGTTGCCGGGGAGTCAAGGACATCTTCACAAGGGGAGTCCCTCATAACCAATCTCTTTACTTTGTTGTTTTTGTTTTGCTTAGTTTTTTTTGCTTTGTTTGCTTGCTTTCTTATTCAAAAACACAAAAAAATTAGTTTTTGCTTGTTTGCTTTCTTATTTGAAAACCCCAAAAAAATGACTACTCTTGAAAACACTAAGTTGTGTGACTTCACTAGCACCAACAACAATGATTTTATGAGCACACCAATTGCTCCACCTATGCCTAAAAATACTTTATTTGAGATAAAACCTGCTTTACTCAATCTTGTTATGAGAGAGCAGTTTTCTGGTATTGGTAATGAAGATGATGCTTCCCATCTAAATAACTTTGTTGAACTTTGTGAGATGCAAATGCATAGGGATATAGATGGTAATATTATTAAGCTAAAATTGTTTCCTTTCTCTTTGAGAGGAAAAGCTAAAGAATGGTTGAATTCCTTAACTAGGAATAGTATTGATTCTTGGACTAAGTGCAAAGATGCTTTCATTGGAAAATACTATCCTCCTGCTAAGATTATATCTATGAGAAGTGAAATAATGAAGTTTAAACAACTTGATAATGAGCATGTTGCTCAAGCTTGGGAAAGAATGAAATCTTTGGTAAAGAATTATCCCACTCATGGACTGACTGCTTGGATGATCATCCATACTTTTTATGCAGGATTGAACTATTCTTCAAGGAACCTATTGGATTCTGCTCCTGGAGGTACCTTTATGACCATCACCTTGGGTGCTGCAACAAAACTTCTGGACAATATGATGGTTAATTATTCTGAATGGCATACTGAGAGAGCTCCACAAGGTAAGAAGGTAAATTCTGTTGAGAAAACCTCCTCCTTGAGTGATAAAATTGATATTATTATGTCTATGCTTGTTAATGGGAAAGCCCATATTGATCCAAATAATGTTCCTTTAGCCTCTTTGGTTGCTCATGAAGAGCAAGATGATGTGAACTTCATAAGAAATAACAATTTTGGCAATAATGCTTATAGGAACAATTTTGGTAACAACAATTCTAAGCCATATCCTCCCAACAATGGTAATGCTTATGGAAATTCTTACAACAATAATAAGAGTGCTCCCTCTGAACTTGAAGTTATGCTTAAAGAGTTTATTAGTAAACAAAATGCTTTCAATAAAACTATTGAGGAAAAACTCTCTAATGCTGAAAGAAATATAGCATCTTTAGCTGAAGCTCAAATGAGAATCCCTTTGCACCTACTAATGCCATACAAGTAAGAATTGATGAAAATGTTAGACTATTAGCTGAATTACATGCTAAGTGGGAAAGAGAAGATGAAATTGCTAGAAACATTAGTGTTTCTACTATTACCACCACTAGTGTTGATGCTAGTAATAGTTCTACTACTTTAGATGATAAATTTGATTTTGATCTTGATGGTTGCAATATCTCTGAAGTTATTAAGTTCCTACAAAAGCTTGCTAGAAGTCCTAATGCTAGTGCTATGAACATGGCCTTTACAAAACACATTACTGATGCTCTCATAAAGATTAAAGAAGAAAAGATGAAACATAAAGCTTCTATTCCTATAAAACAAGAGGATAGTTGGGAACCCATCATTAATATGAAAGTGAATTACTTTGATTTCAAATATTTGTGTGATCTTGATAGTAGTGTTTCTATTATGCCTAGAAGGATTTATGATATGCTTGATTTGCCTCCTCTTGAAGATTGCTATTTGAATGTCCCACTTGATGATAATGTTAAAAAGAAACTCATGTGGAGTCTTAATGATGTTCTTATTATGGTTAACGATTCCTATGTCCCCGTTGATCTCTATGTTTTGGATGTTGAATGCAATGCTTCTTGTCCTATTACTTTGGGAAGACCTTTTCTTAGAATTGTTGGTGCCATCATTGATATGAAAGAAGGGACTATTAAATATCAACTCCCACTCAAGAAAGGTATAGAACACTTCCCTAAAAAGAGAGAAAAGAGATCTTTTGCTTCTCCTATGAAAACAAAATTTGGTCTTAATGCTTCTTCATTTGAGAACACTTGATTCTTTCTTTGCTTCTTATGCCTAACTTAAAGGCGTTAAAGAAAAGTACTTATTGGGAGATAACCCAAAAGTTTTAGATGAGTCTTGGAAGTTATTACCTCTATAATAACCCTCCTTATCCTTTTTATTTACTTTTTGTGCCAAGAGTAACCTCTAATGAGAGAGAAGTAATGATTGGGAAAGTTGCTGTCCCGAAACAGATTTCTGTGCTTCACCGTAAAAATTCGTGTAAAATCTCTGAACATCTTTTTGAGGCGTGAATTTTGGTACTTCTTCCACAGGTTGTTATCTAAATTTAGTTAGTTCAACACTTTTTGATTTGAGTAACAGAAGGTCTTCGAAAAAATTCGGCTTTACCTGCTGGTCTATTTTGACAGATTTCTGCCATTTCTGCATTTGCTTCTTGTTGGTTCCTTTTTGAGATCTTTTGGGGAATTAAGATTTTTGAGGGAAGTGCTACGGTAGCTAATGTTCAATGGAAGTTTATTTGGTGTTATAACTTAACCTTAAGACTTTTTATCTTGAGTGCACTAATATTGCTAATAAAGATTGTGTGAAGTTTTGTATAAAGGAAAATTTTCAGGTGTATGGAAGGAATGAGCTATGAGATGAAGGATTGAATAAAGCTCAAGCTTGGGGATGCCACGCGTGTCACCCCAAGAAAACTCCAAGAAGTACAAGTGTAAAATCTTGGGGATGCCCAAGGCATCCCCTTCTTCATCAATAAAAATCCCAGGTTTCTTCCAAACGCTTCATTTTTATTGTTTCATGCACAGTTGTGTTGTTCTTGGAGGGTCTTCCTTTTCGTTTTGGTTTTGGTTTTCGTTTGCTTTTGTTTTCTT
Source organism: Avena eriantha (assembly GCA_910589775.1). Classification (NCBI taxonomy): domain Eukaryota; kingdom Viridiplantae; phylum Streptophyta; class Magnoliopsida; order Poales; family Poaceae; genus Avena; species Avena eriantha. Next base: position 162,586,121 of record OU342746.1, on the reverse strand, counting down.
AGTTTTCTGAATAAATTGGTTGTACCCCCTCTTTCATACATTGGTTTTCAAATAGTTTGGTTTGTTTTGGAAAAGAGTAGGAAAGTTCATGCTTAAGTGTTAAAGAGAGCTTGTTTTTGACTGTGGCCTATGCTTTGTCATGCCATGCTTGATATTGTTTTGGATTTATGCTTAGTATTCTTTGCTATAGCATGACTTGTTATAAACAATTGAGATTGCTTAATGTGCCTTGGATGAATCATGTGTTGTTTTAGCATATTAAGCATAGTATAGTGGTATTCTCCTTTGATGCTTTATTTGGGTTGACTTGGCGCATGCTCACACCATGTTATGACTATCTCAAGTCACCATAGCCTTTACGATCCTTTAGTTTTCAACTTGTAGTATCACTTTATGCTTTGATCAATGATGTTTTGTCGCTCTGCATGATTATGGCCATTATTGCTCTCTTAGTTTGTCGCTCCCAGTCTTTTGTTAGCCTCCACAACAAAGTATGAGTTCCACTCATGCATCCAACTCCCCAAACCAAGTTATTCAAAAGAGACCACCATACCTACCTACTAGCTTATGCTATTCCAAGTATATTCATGCTTTTGTTTACCTTCCAAATTAAACTTGTTATGAGAAAACTAGTGATTAAAGCTCTCACGAACTTGATGGCACACTTTACTTTTCTTTCCCTTAATAAACTTGAACCATTGGGTCCTTCTTTGTTGCGTATATGCTTGCGCTTTATAAGTTGAAATTAGCAGAACCATCATGGGGAACGCTTTCAACATTGCACTTGTACTTTGTACCCCGTTGATATCATGTTCTTTTGCTTACGGATCTCGGCGGTGTGAAATAAAAGTGGAACTTGTAAGATCGTGGAGTTTGTATGTGTGTTAGAGAAACGCTTGGGCCGCTAGCGTAAGCCATGCCTAATCATGGTGCAAACTTTCAGCATCACCATAATGAGCACTCTATGAAGCATCCTCAATAAAAACCTATGCAAATAGCAAATAAAAATATCGCTAAGATGCTCATTGTCTACTTGCCTTGTCATTTTGATTATGGGAAAGCTCCCGTATCATGTGCAAGGGGTACCTCGTTGGCGGTTCTTAATGATACACATGTACTTACAATGACAAGAGGTTACTCGTGACTGAAGTTGGGTAGCATGAGGATCAGTCTTCCTAAGTAAGGGGCATGAGATTTCGGTTTATAACTTGTCAAGCATATCCTCTTAGTTGTGTCACTTTAACCTTAATCACCTTCAAGATGCTTATGATAGGGGCAATGAGAGCTGAAAGCTATAAGTACCATAATTTTTGGAAGGTCTTTATGAGACTTGAATCCCTACTTCCTTTTACAAAGGCCTTTCTTCCACCATAATATGGAGTCTCCACCTTCTATCTTTATGCATTTACTTTGAGAGCATAGTGGCCATTCTTAGTTCTATGTGCATTATCCCAAGACTAGTTGATTGATGCATACTTTGATATTCCTTGTTTTAAACTATTGTATCTAGTCATTCTTATGAACTTTGAAGGTGTCCTATGCATTTATATTTGGTACTCTATTGAGGGACAAGCTGAATACTATTATGCTATGTTTTCTTTATGTGAAACAAACAAACGTCTTGCAAAGCATTGTTATTCACGAATCTTTTGTTTGTGCCTTTTCATGTTGCATCATAGTTTCTTTGTCTTATTGCTAGAACTTTGTCTTTCATGCTATGATTGAAGTACTATGATCCCAGCTTTGAATGTTTTGCAATTACTTTGATCAAGTCTTTGATGGTGCATGTCACCTCAAAAAATATTCTTTCTTTTTACCACTTACCTACTCGAGGACGAGCAGGAGTTAAGCTTGGGGATGTTGATACATTGCAAATGTATCTATAATTTTTGATGTTCCATGCTTGGTTTTATCCACTTTCTTGTGTTTTGTTCCAACTTTGGAGTACTTTTCATATGATTTCTTAGACTAACCTATTAACAAGAGCCACAGTGCTAGCTGCCTGTTTTCTACTGTTTTTGGTTCCAGGAAAGTCAGAAAATAAATATTCTCGGAATTGGACGGGACAAAAGCCAAAGTGCCTATTTTTCTGGATGTTATCAAGTGCCAGAATACGAGACGGAGAGGGGCCAGGGGGCCACCACACCACCTGGCCGCGCGACCAGGCCTGGCCCGCACCAGGGGGTGGTATGGCCGCTCCCGGCACCCCCTCGGCCTCTCCTTCCACCTATATATTGCCCTCGGGACGAAAACACTAAGTGCTCGATCAAAAATCCACGAAAGAGTCTGTAGCCGCCGTCATCTCCATCCCTAGATCGGGAGGGATCTGAAGCTCTTCCCGGCACCCTGCCGGAGAGGGGATTTCACCCTGGAGGCCTTCTTCATCAACATGCAAGCCTCTGGTGTGATGCGTGAGTAGTTCATCCTTGGACTACGGATCCATGTAGTAGCTAGATGGCTGGTTCTCCTCCTTTGTGCTTTCATGTTTAGATCTTGTGAGCTTCGTTCATGATCAAGATCATCTATTTGTAATTCTGCATATTGTGTTTGCGGGGATCTGATGGATATTGAGATGCTATTTCAGATTGATTATTGATTCTATCATGTCTTTGTTATTTGTGATCTTGCATGCTTTCCGTTGTTAGTAGCTATCTGGCCAAGTAGATGCTAGCAACTCCAAGAGTTAGTATTTATGCTCGATAGTGGGTTCATGCCTCTAGTAATCTGGGGAAGTGACAGAAATCTCTAAGGTACTAGATGTGCTGTTGCTACTAGGGAGAAAACAACAATCCTTTGTTCATAGAACAATCGTATTGTTTAGTTTACACGCAGTTTGTAAAGCAATAATCTGTTGCTTGCAACTTAATACTGGAGGGGGTTCAGATGGTAACCTGAAGGTGGATTATTAGTCATATATGTAGTTGGATGGCGGTCTATGTATAATGTTGTAATGCTCAATCAAGTCTCAAAGGAGTCAAGATGATTAGTATATGCATGTATTGATTTCTCGGTGTTTGTCAATTGCCCCGCTGTAATTTGTTCACCCAGCATGTTATCTATCTTAAGGAGAGCCACCTCTAGTGAACTATGGATCCCGGTCCTTTTCTTTACATACAATCTACAATTGTTTACTCTTTGTGTTTACTTTCTGCAAACTATTACTTCTTTCCATTCAATACGTTTAATCCTTTGTTTACCGCAAAACACGGTGAGATTGACAACCTCATCGCAAGTTGGGGACAAAGTTCTGTGGTTGTGTTGTGCAGGTCTCCACGTTGCCACTAGCACCGGTAGTGCACCCTGCCAAAGCTCAGCTAGTAACACCTTTGGGGTGTTTCCTTGCTCCTACTGGTTCGATTAAACCTTTGTTTCATAACCGAGGGAAACTTGCTGCTGTGCTCATCATACCTTCCTCTTGGGGTTCCCAACGAGCTCTACATCAACACCGCCATCAAGCATTTTTCTAGGCGTCGTGCATTGAGCCATCATCCTTCGCAAGGGGAACTAGCGGGTCCCCCTCCTCCGAGACCGAGCCAAAACCGTGAGCCGGCGAATTCATCTATTTCCCCAGTCATCTAGAAAGAGGTTTGGTGTTCCCCACCTCGCTCTTCTTCCGGCGCTTCTGCACGTATTACACATCAAGCCATCGGATCTCGGCCCGCACAACATCGAGCAGCTGGCGATCTTCGTCGCCTTCTGCGAGTGCTACCTCGGCTGCAGGCCGTATTTTTTGCTGTGGTTGGAGCTCTTCCATGGCTGTATCGGGTGCGAGGCGTCCGGCGGCTTGATATTGGCTGCAGGCGGTGTCACGTTCCTATTGAAACCGAAAGCTAACTTCATCAAGCTCCTTCTGCCAAAGAAAGCCGCCAGCGAGTGGAAGAAGAGTTGGTTCTATGTGAAAGAATCCACTCCCCTCGGCGAGGTGGCACTTCCCGAGTTCTTCGCCGAGAGGAGCGAGCCTTGCCGTTTGGCGCCAAAGAAGCTCCCCGAAGACCAGAGGATAGCTGTCGCGGAGATGATGGAACAGATCCAAAGGCTGAAGGACCAGTGGTTGACTTCGATCAACCTTTACAACTGCTGGCTTGGGCGGCGCCTGGTTCCGCTAGCTGCTCGGCCGCATTGGATGTACGAGTACCGCGGGAAGCACGACCCCTCCCAAACTAGCAAGGAATCATGGGAGGCCGAGGACTACAAGGCCGCCCTGAAAAGATCACTGACGCGAAATTCACCACCGCGTTGGTCGGGCTCGCCCCGTACACTCCCGTGAAGAACGAAGCCCCGCCAGTAAGTTTTCTGCCCAGTCATCATTTCCGCATCTCGATTCGCAGTCGCGGCATTTGGTGCTTACTCGTGGTGGTTCTCAGCTGTTTCAGGTGTTGGAGGGCTGGCTTCCTCCGCTCGATGAAGAGGTTCCCCGGGAGCTTGAGGAGGACTCCGAGGGAGACTCCTCCGACAGCGACGAGGAGGAGAAAGAGGTCCCTCCCCCAGCACCTGTGGCTCGCAAGACTCGCATGTAGAAACAACGCGAGTTCGAGGCAAGTCGCAGCCTGGATGAACACGACGGAGGCGACGAGGTCGCGCATGAGCACACATCCCGGCGTACGGCCACACCGTCGAAGCCTGCGCGCAAGCCCAAGTCACCAGCAAAGAAGCCAATGTCGCCGTCCAAGTCGGCGGTGGTGTTTGAGTCAGATGATGATTCTGATGATGAAGACACCCCCGAAGTTACACGCAAAGCCCCAGAGGGCGCGATCCCGACGAAGGGGTTTAAGGGCGAGGACACCGATGCGGCGGTAGAAGTTCCCCTGGCGGCAATTGCGCCGACGGTTTCAGGTGCTCCAAGCCAAGAAGCGGTTGGGGCAGCAACGTCTAAGTCACCGCAGCCGTCGAGAGCGCCCGCGTCTTCGGAGCCGGAAATTCCGGCGACCGCGTCTTTGTCGTCGAGGAAGCCCGCGGTGTCGCGGGCTTCAGACGTCTTTGAGAAGGGGCTCACTCGCAAGCTAGGCCCCAAATTGGATAAGCCTGCCCACATCAGCACTGGGCTGCGCGTTCTCCCAGTCGCCAAGTAAGCCTGGCATTTTCCATTCCAGATTGTGTTCCATCTTGTGTCATTCTTCATGTTGATCTTGACGTTTTGACAGGTCCGGAGTCAAAAAAATCGGTCGTCCTTCAGTGGCAAAGATTCCGCCGACCGCTACCGTAGGAGAAGGCGACCTCCCCAAGAAGAGGAAGTCTGTTGATGATGCCGCGACTGTGGAAGGCGTGAAGAGGAAAAGGGGCAGTGCCGATGATTCCGTCGAGATGACTAGCGCCAAGGGGAGCGACCTAGCTACAGTCGTCGAAGAGGCGATGGCTACGCAGTCGGAGCCAGTCGCCCCTGCGATGGGAGCGCCAACTCCGGCGACTAGCGCCCCGGCTAGGGCATCAGGGACCTTCCCTCGCTTCATGGCGAGGGGGTTCCCAGGCGTGGCGGATAACTAGTCTCCGTAGAGCCCGGAGGTCGTCGATGGAGACATTGGGTCCCGTCATGGGCATAACTCCTTCACGGTCCCGTCGGCTGATGCCGGCGAGCTTCATAAAATGCTTGGTTTGGCCATTCAGGTATGTCCAGTCCCCGAGTGTCTAGCTTCTGAATTTCAGCGGCTAGGCACTGAATTGCTTCTACTCTCCAGTCCCCGAGTTCCTAGTCGCTGAATTTTAGTGGCTGGGAACTTGACGTTGCTCTTTGGTAAGTACTGAACATTGTTGTCTCTGCAGGGTTTGCAAAAGGAATCGACCGACCGGCAGGCCACAAGGGAGCGCTTCGAACGGGATCTACGCGAGGTGCAGGAGGCTAAGCGGTGACTCTAGGAAACTATTGGTAAGTACCTGCCTTTCTTTCCCTTTCTCTTTTATATATGACCTGTTTTTGTATGACTCGCTGATGATTTTTCTTTCAGATGGACTCCCGACTGCAATTTCCAATGCCTGTGAAGGGTATGTTCCAGTCGCCGATCTGGACGCGGCGAATGTGCGAATTGCCTCGCTGATCCAAGACTTGGAGTAGGCGAGAGTGGCCTCAGTTTCTTCTGAGGACCGAGCGAAGGCTGCTATTGCTGCGGCTGAGGAGGAACACAAGGCCACAGATTCGATCATCGTGGGGCTGCACAATGATCATGCCGCCTTGGAGAAGCATGTCACGGAGAATTGCCGCAAACTCCTCGGTGAGTCTTCGTCGTTGCCTGACATGTTTGGCGATTCCCTGATTGGGGACGTTCGTAGTTTCACTGATATCTGATTTTGTAGCTGTGATAGGGCAAAGCAACCCGGTGGTTCAAACTTTCTACGCTTCGTAGTGCGTCACTGCCGTGGTGAACGCGGCCACGGCTTCGACGTTATGCGTCCAAGCGGTTCTTCAAGGCATGTCCCCCACCGAGGTTATTCCTGGGGGGCTTACGGAGGTGTGGCGCTATCTGGAGGAGGCGCCTGTCGTCGTGGAGTGGATGGCGCACTCGGCGTTCAGGCGCGGGGCCACCACGACATTGAGCCTAGGTCTCGCCCACTTCCCCGACGACTTCGATCTTGACGACGTGACCAGTGGCTACCCATCGGCGACCGACACGGTGGAGATGTCAGAGGTACTGAAGCTGACTGCGAAGGCCGCCCCTTTTGCCGATTGGGTCCTGGCGATGGGGGATCTTCTGCCATACCAAGAGACGGTGTTGGCGCCTAGCGACCCCGAGCCGGCGCATCGCGACATGAAGTCGGAGCAGCCCTTCCGGTCGGCGTTGTCGATGTCACCGACGACCTACCCGACGAACCCATGGCAGGCTTTTGTTCATGTCAAGGGGGGTGGTGGTGCTTCTTCATCAGGACCTGTGGAATAAACAATGTAGTTGGGCAGTTTGTAATGTATGCCAAGTGGCGACTGCTGTAGTATGATCAGCATTTTGTAATATATGCCAAGGGGGGTCAATCGACTCGTATTGCGACCAGGATTGTGTGGTGTGTTTATTTTTGATTGAGCGAGTCCCCGAGCACGTCCGCCCTTTAATAGGGTATAACTCGATTGTATACTTTTGTGTTTTATTTTGGTTGTGCATTGTTTTATATCTCGCGTCTTTTGAGTGGCGAGTCCCTGAGCGCGAGTGGGATTGTTTTGTAGGCGAGTCCCCGAGCGTGGTGCTCAACCTTATTTGGCGCGTTCCTGTTGTAGGTTGTTAATGCGTTGTTTGTAACGCGTCTCTTCCCCTGGCTCGGAGAGCCAGTCACTAGGCGAGTCCAAGGCAGCTCTCTTACTTGGTGTGTTCCCGAGCCGCGTGGGGGTTTCTGTTTTGCGGAGTCCCCGTGCGTGGTACTTAACCGTTCGAGTCGCTTTGCACGAGGATGGGAGGGACAGGTCGCTATGAGAAGCGTATACCGGTTGTCTTGGCCTGGTGGGCCAGTCGAGCTAGTCGACTCCAATGGCGGCTCCGGGTTGGCGTTTTCGTGGACGTCCCAAGGCCCGAGTATTTCTGGTGCCGTTGTGCCGCACTACTTAGCCGTGCCGGTCGCTCGACCAAAGGTTGACTTCCGTGAGTAGCATATTGCTGATATGTACGAGTGCGAGTGGCACAAGAATATGGCGAGTAGACACAATTTGTGTGGTCCGAATGAATTTCATTATATATGCCAGCTGAGTACAATTTGAGGTTCTATGTATAGAACTTTCTGAGGAGGTTTACATTCCATGGCCTTTTGACCTCGAGCTGGCCGTCACCCCGTATGTCAATGAGGTAGTAGGCGTCGTTGCCGAGGACTCGCACTATGGCGAATGGCCCCTCCCATGGGGGGAGAGTTTGTGCATGCCTTTCTTGTCTTGGGCCAGTCGTAGGACCAGGTCGCCTTCCTGGAAGGTGCAAGTTCGGACTCAGTTGCTGTGGTAGCGGCGGAGTCCTTGCTGGTAGATGGCGGTGCGGGAGCGGGCCAAGTCGCGTGCCTCGTCGAGTTGATCGACACTATCTTGGCGGGCGACCTCATTGGTCGCCTCGACGTAGTTGGCGACTCGAGGTGAATCGTGCTCCAGGTCAGTTGGCATTACGGCCTCGGCGCCATACACCATGAAGAAGGGTGTGAACTCGGTGGAGCGATGGACGGACGTGCGGATCCCCATATTACGGAGGGGAGCTCGTCGACCTAGCACCCTGGGGAGCATTCGAGGGGCACCTGGAGTCACGGCTTGAGCCCGTGGAGGACGCTCTAGTTGGCGCGTTCTGCTTGACTATTCGACTCCGGGTGGGCGACTGAAGCGAGGTTGAGTCGTATGCCATGTTCTTCACAGGATTCTGCCATGGCCCCCTTGGCGAAATTGGTGCCGTTGTCCGATATGATGCTGTGCGGGTAGCCGTACCGATAGATGAGCTCGCGTAAGAACTTGGTAGCCGTCTTGCCGTCGCACTTTTTGATTGGCTTGGCCTCACCCCATTTGGTGAACTTGTCGACCGCGACCAGGAGATGGGTGAAGCCAGACGGGGCCTTCTTGAAAGGGCCTACCATGTCCATGCCCCATACGGCGAATGGCCATGTAATGGGGATGGTCTTGAGTGCCGAACCAGGGAGGTGTGTCTGGTGGGCGTACTTCTGGCACCCGACGCATCGCCGGACGATGTTGGTGGCGTCGGCGTGTGCGGTGAGCCAGTAGAAACCGTGTCGCATGGCCTTGGCGACTAGCGACTTGGTGCCGGCGTGATGGCCGCAGTCGCCGGCATGAATGTCCTGGAGGATCTTGCAGCCTTCTTCTGGCTATACGCAGCGCTACAACACACCAGTCATGCTACGTCTGTGGAGCTTGCCATTGATGATGACGAAGGATTTGCAGCGGCGCACAATCATTCGCGCCTCAGTCTCGTTGCTTGGTAGGATCTTGTGCTCCAGGAAGGCGACGTATGGTGCTGTCCAGTCGCTAGGCTCCACAACCATGGCGACTAGGGCCGGCTCTGGTTGCAGCGGTATCCCAACGTCGATCTCCTTTGGTGGGCCGACCGAAGGATTATGGATGATGTCGAGGAAGATACCTACTGGTGGCGCTTGTCGGGCCGACCCGATGAGGGAGAGGGCGTCTGCCTCCTCGTTCTTGCGTCTGTCGATCCACTCGACGGAATAGCCGTCAAAGTGCCCTCCCAGCTGGTCTACCGCTTGGCTGTACGCGATCATTATTGGAGAGACGGTGTCGCATGTCCTGACGACCTGGCCGGCGACTAGGTCGGAGTCGCCATAACATCGTAAGCGGTTGACGTTCATCTCCTTAGCGGCTCTCATGCCGTGAAGGAGGGCCTCGTATTCTGCCATGTTGTTGGTGCAGGGCTTGAAGTTGAGGTGGAGGACGTAGCGGAGCTTGTCTCCTTCGGGAGAGGTTAGTATGACCCCTGCCCCTGCGCCGTCGGTGTTCTTGGAGCTGTCAAAATGGAGCGACCAGTAGTGGAGGTACAGGAGCTTTTCTGGCTGCTGTGCTTCTTCCCAATCTGCGAGGAAATCAGCTAGGGCTTGTGACTTGATCGCTCTGCGAGGCTCGTATTTGATGTTGTGGAGGCCGATTTCGACGGCCCACTTGGCGACTTGCCCGGTCGCCTCATGGTTGCGTATTATGTCCTGCAGAGGTGCGGAGGAGACCACCATGATTGGGTGCTCCTGGAAATAGTGTGGGAGTCGCCGCTGAGCTTGGAATACCGCGTACACTAGTTTTTGGTACTGTGGGTAGCGCTGTCGTGAATCTGTCAGGACTTCGCTGATGTAGTAGACAGGGCACTGTATGAGGTGCTCATTGCCCTCCTCTGGTCGTTCGACGACCATCACGGCGCTGACGACTCGAGTGGAGGCCACGACGTATACGAGCATTGGCTCTTTGTCGAGTGGGGCGGCGAGGAGTGGAGCCGCGAGTAGCACTTCTTTGAGTGCTTTGAGTGCATTGTCGGCCTCCACGTCCCATTGGAACATGGGGTTCTTGTGCATCAGGCGGTAGAGGGGCATTGCCTTCTCGCTTAGTCGGGGGATGAAGCAACTGAGGGCCGCGACTCGCCCTGCCAAATTCTGGACGTCGCGCAGGCACTCGGGTTTCCCGAGTCGCGCGATAGTGTCGATCTTGGTGGGGTTGGCTTCGATGCCTTGCTTGGCGACTACATATCCCATGAGTTGTCTGGTGGGGACGCCGAAGGTGCATTTTCCAGGGTTCAGCTTGATGTTGTACCTCCGCAGGTTTGCGAAGGTTTCGGCCAGGTCGGCGAGCAGGTCGTCCTAGCGGGTGGATTTCACCACCACGTCCTCGATGTAGACATGAATGTTGCGGACAATTTGGCTCGCTAGGCACTCCTGCATGCATCTCTGGTATGTAGCGCCGATGTTCTTGATGCCGAACGTCATGGCCGTGTAGCAGAAGGCGCCGAATGGCGTGATGAACGCCGTCTTCTCCTCGTTCTCGACCGCCATCTTGACCTGGTTGTAACCAGAGTAAGCGTCGAGGAAGCACAACGACTCTGATCCCACGGCCGAGTCGATGATTTGATCGATGCACGATAGGATGAACTCCTCCTTCGGGCAGGCGTTGTTGAGGTTGGTGTAGTCGATGCACATTATCCATGTGTTGTTCTTTTTCAGAACCAGGACTGGTTTTGCCAGCCACTTGGAGTATTTGATTGGCCGGATGAAGCCTACGGCTAGCAGGCGCTGTACTTCTTCGGCGATTGCTCGACGGCGCTCTTCATTGAAGGGCCGTAGCGACTGCTTTACTGGTCACACTTTGGGGTCGGCGTTGTGTTTGTGCTCAGCGAGTTTCCTCGGGACACCTGGCATGTCATATGGTTTCCATGCAAAGATGTCGCGGTTCTCACGGAGGAACCCAATGAGCGTGCTTTCCTATGCGGGGCTCATGTGCGCCCCGATGGTGACCGTCTGGCTGGAGTTGCCCGGGACGAGCTCGACGGTGCGGGTGTGCGTGGTCGCCTCAAACGTGGAGTTCGTGGCGATTGGTTTCTTCAGGATGGTGGGGTCGTCCTTGTTGATGTTGCCCGCGTACTTCGCAAGCTCCTCCGCGTGGTCGGTCTCCGCAACGATGACGTCGTCGGTGAGCTCGGCTCTTTTGTCCTCGCATTCCACGGCCAGGTCGGGGTCGTCGTGGACGGTGATGATGCCGCTTGGCCCTAGGAGCTTCATCATGTTGTAGGCGTAGTGTGGGGTCTCCATGAACTTTGCGAATGCCTGGCGGCCCAAGACGCAGTGGTATGGGCTGCGGAAGTTCACCAGCTCGAATATGATCCTCTCCGTGTGGTAGTTTGCCAGAGTGCCGAAGGTGACTGGCAGCGTCACTTTTCCGATCGGGTATGCCTTCCGACCGGGGACGATACCGTGGAAGGTCGTTAGGGTTGGCTCGATGGCTACTTCTGGGAGCTGGTGCCTCTTGAATGTGTCTAGGTACATGATGTTGATGAAGCTCCCACCGTCCATTAGTGTCTTGGGCAGCCAGTAGTCAGCCACCTTGGGCCTGACTACCAGGGCGACTGACCCTGGGTATTCGATTCTTGGCACGTGGTCCTGGCGACTCCAGGTGATGCTCTGCTCGGAGCAGTTGAGGAAGCGAGGGATGTCGACTTGCGTCACTATGTTGATGGAGACCGCGCGGGCGAGCACCTTCTTCTCGCGCTTGGTGCTGAGTCCGATGAAGGTGTGTATCGAGCCGACGGTGGTGCCGAAGCCGCCGGCGTTCCCGTTGTCTCGGGGTGGGTTGTTATTGGGGTCCTCCCTTGCTCACCTCGCCTTTTCAATCGCTTTGAGAGAGTGGCAATCCGCGGTGGTGTGGGTGGCGGGTTTTCCCTCCCTGCTATGGTAGATGCAAGGCTGATTGAGCAGGGCAGCGTGGTCGAATTTCGGCCTCGCTGTGTTGTTGGAGCGGTAGTTTCCGTTGTCACGGTAGTTTGCTCCGTCGCGGCGGTAGCTCTTGGGGTCGCGCTGGCCATAGCCAGCATTGGCGACGAAGTCGACTCACCTGTCCGTGCGGCACTTGCCGGTGATGCGGGTGTTGCTGTAGCGCATGTCGCGTAGGCGCCCGCTATCGTGGATGTTGGTTCGACGTCTTCCTCCCGACTCGTCGTCGGAGTCTTGGTTGGGGTCCTCCTCCGCGTAGCGCTTGGCGATCTCAAGGAGGTCGGGGATGTTGTCCAGCGTCCGGTAGACTCTCTTGATCTTAGCGACCATGGGTTCATACCGGCACGCGTTCTTGAAGCAGAGTATCGCCGTATCTGGGTGGATGCCAGAGGCGTTGATCCACAGTTCTTGCCATCTTTGGATCCAGCGGCGAGTCGACTTGCGTTGTCCCTGGATGCATCACTCCAGGTCTTCTATGGTGGTGGCGCGGGTGTAGGAGCCCTCGAAGTGCCTGATGAAGGCGTCCCACATTTCTTCCCATGAATCGATGCTGTCGGCGGGGAGGGTGTTGATCCATTGCCGAGTCGCACCCTCCATCATCAGGGGGAGGTAGCGAGCGGCGAGCAGGTCGGTGTGGCATTCGATTCCCATTGCCATGAGGTATGTGTCTAGCCAGATAGCTGGATCGTACGTCAGATCATACTTTTCGATCTCCTTGGGAGCCTTGAAGTTGGCGGGGTATTTTTCCCCGTGGATCATGGGCCCGAAGCATTGCGGCCCGACTCGGATGAGCGAGCCTCTTGGTTCCGGGCGCCGCGGTTGGTGAGGGTGTGCCTCAAGTCATTAGGCTGGCGCGCCCGCCATGCCTAGTTGTTGATGATGTTCGTTCGAGCATCAATGGGCTGCCCATTGGCGGCGACCGTGTTATTCACCGGTCGCGGCTCGTTGGTGGACATCGCGGGGTTGGCGGCCCGTGGCTGGTTCACTAGGGGCTGCGGTGGAGGGCAGGTCAATGCGTTGGCGACGCTGGGGTGACCACTTGACACCGCTCTACTTGCTAAGGAATGGGAATACATCCGCCCCCATGGGTCGACTCCCGCAGCTTGTTGCTCGACGGCCCTGGCGAGTAGGGCCTTGGCATACTGGATCTGTAGCGCGCCGTCGCCTTGGACATTGAGGTTGGCGACCGTGGCGTCGGCCGCGCGACATTGTCCATTGGGGTGGAGAAGGGTGGTAGTCCATTGGCGTCGCGGGCTTGAGGCGAGATGATGATCCGCGGTTGATCCAGCGGGGGCGCGCAGCCAATGGGTGGTGGAGGGGCTCCGGTTGCCGGCACGTTCTCGCAGTATTCGCGCTCGGCCGCGCATGCGGAGTCGCTTTCGTCGTTGAAGTTCAGGACGCGGCCCTACACGTTGGAGTTCAGGCGGGTCCTGATGCGGTGCTGGTGATAGAGTGATAACTCCTGTGCCGTTTCCCGCTCGAGGCGGTATTTCTCATGCTCGGCGAGTTCGTTGCGTTGCGCCTCCGCGAGCCGCAGGCGGGCTTCCTCCACCTCTGTGGCCGTCACAGTCGGCGGGATCGGTGTGGAGAATGGATCTGGCGGGGTGGCCATGCTGCCCGCCATGTAGATCGCATTGAAGCGATTGGATCTGGCACGGAAGTCTTCAGGCGACTCCGAGCCGGAGTCGGAGTCGAAGATCCCGAGGATGGAGGGGTCCTCGAAATCCTCCGGGTTGGAGACTTGCATGATGGAGTCCTCTCGTGACGCGGCAGTGATAGATCCGTCGACCGAGGCAGGGGCCGCGGAGTTGGCATCATTGTTTAGGGCCTCGTTGTTGGTGGTGGCATTGGTCTCGGCCATGCTGCTGGCGGCCGAGTCGTACTTGGTGACGAGGCTCCTGATGGAGCGGACCTGCTCTTCTGAGAGCAGGTCGCGGTGCAGCGGCGATCCGCCGACGATCATCGTTGCAGCTGGGTCGACCGTGCCAGTGAAGCTGACGAAGAGGTTGATGGAGCCGACCGGCATCACCGCGCCATGAGTGACCGGGCGTGACGCCGGGATGTAGCTGCTAGGCAAGATCTGTAAGATCCTGCCAATGGCGATCATGCGGCCGGTGGCGGGCAGCCGATTGATCGGCGAGTAGGGTCTCGCCGCAGAACTCAGGCCAGTCCCGCTATGCCCCACGGTGGGCGCCACTGTCGTGGAAATGGCCACGGCAGTCGCTGCTACTGGCAGCGATTGATTGTAACATGAGGAAGAGCTGGCGACCATCTGTGGTGCGAGATGGGGGCGGATGCACATGGTTTACCCAGGTTCGGCCCCCCGGAGGGTAAAGACCTACTCCTGCTAGATTGGATTAATGGAGAGCGAGTTACAAGGGTGGCGATCTCGGCGTCTAAGCAACGAGTCGCGTGAGGGGGTGTATGATGGAACGTCCCTCCTAAGGATACCCTAGGGAGGTTTATATAGGAGTCACCTCGCTAGGGTTTACAAGTTACAACCGAGCCAGGTATGGACTCGGAGGCTTTTGACCTAATCCAACTGGGCTTCAAGTACGCTTCTGGGCCTTCAGTCTCCAGTCGCCAGGCCTTTTCTTCAGTCGCACTCTAGTTGCCGTCCTTCAGGCCCACTCACAGGCCCTTCGGCCCAATCGGAACGTCCTGCTGGGCATACCCACTTCGGCATATCCCCATCAATTGGTGCTGGTTGGGACTGGGGGAGACCAGGGACACGTTTTGGCGACAAAGGGTCGACAATGCATTGATCAAAAACAATATTAGTTAGGCAGTTTATTCTGTGATCACCAAGTGTTTGACACAATGCCCGCATGAAGTTTAAATTTGATTTTGGATCCAAACTTTTTGAGTGGTTTTGTATTAAGCTTGAGAGGCTAGGTTTGCTTGGGATTGCCAAGGTGAATTCATTTGATGGGTTTTCCAAAAAGTGTGATCTTACCATATGTGTTGGATTCAATTTTCAAATATATTTAAATTGTCTTGCTAAAGGTTTCTGTAAGATTGTAAAGTGGGCCTTGGTACATCTGTACTTGGTCTAGCAAGGGTTGCAAAGATCTAGAATTATTTCTATTGGGAAAAGACTTCTAGGAACACCTAAAGTGGCCTAGTGGATTAAAATGGTCAAAATGACCATTTGGTCTTTTTATTCTTATTTTATTTATTTTTCTTTGGATTTTGTTTTTAAATGGTCTAGATGATGTGTCATTCACCTTAAACCATATCACAACATTTAGAGCAATCCAACATGGAATTTTCAAACAATGCTACAGTAATGCAACATACACATGCATTCATCATTATTTTAATACTAAAAAGTTTTTGTTAACCCTAAATTGGGTGATTAGGATCTTGATAACCTTGATTAAAGTTTTGGGATGTTACAAACCTTCCCTCCTTAAACAAAATCTCGTCCCAAGATTTAAGAAAAACTAGGAACTAAAGAGATCTCGAAACTCAGTCCTAATGTAATCTTCTCTTTCCCAGGTAGCTTCTTCTTCGGTATGGTTGCTCCATTGGATCTTGAGAAATTTGATACTCGGGGTCCTGGTGGTTCTGAAGGCTTCTTCCAGGATACGAATGGGCACTTCACGATACGTCAGATCCTGGTTGATATCAATGGCTCGGTGATCGATGTTCTTGAAAACTTCGGTCTTCTCCGGCACTTCTAGGCATTTGCGAAGTAACGAGATATGGAACACATTATGGATAGCTGACATCTCCTCTGGCAGTTCCAGTTGATATGATACTTCTCCTCGGCGATTCAGAATCTTGAAGGGTCCAATATATCTAGGGGCTAACTTTCCTTTCAGACTAAAATGTTGCGTTCCCTTCAAAGGCAACACTTCGAGATACACAAAATCTCTGACATTGAAAGTTAGGTCTCTACTCTCTTGTCTTGAGGTGCTCACGGACTTTGTGAACCTTCTCTCTGGCTTCTCGTAGGATGTCGGGTCCGAAGATTTGACTCTCTCCTACTTGCGACCAATTTAAAGGGGTACGACACTTCCTTCCATATAAGAAGTCAAATGGGGGCATTCACATTGGTGGTGGCTGCAAACTTCTTGGGACACTCGTTGGAGTAGTGACCCTTCACTCCACATTCAAATCAAGTAACCTGAGACTTGTCTTTGGCTGCAACAGACACAACATTGCTTCTAGTCCTTGGGGCAGTATTGTTATTGTTGTTGTTGGACTTGGGCGATGCACAGTTGAAGTTGTTGGAGTTGCTGGGGTTATTGTTGTGGTTTCCTCCGGACTTCACATTTCCTCCGCTATGATTGGGGTAGCTTGGACGAGACATTGAGGGTCTATTGTTCCTTGGAGCATATCCTACAGATGGGTTTGGGCGATACTTCTGGTGATTGTTGGATCCACTCTAGTGCATCATTCTGCGCTTGCGGTTGTCATTGGCTTGGTTGATCTTCCCTTCCATCTGGATGGCAGAGTTGACTAGCTCTTCGAGGTCATCAAAACGGATGTTGACTAGCACGGTCTGCATCTCATCATGCTGTCCATTCAGGAATCTCTCCTTCTTCTTGGCTTTAGTGTTGATCTCATCAGGTGCATACCTAGCAAGGGACAGAAATTTGTCACGGTGTTCAACTACCGCCATCCTTCCTTGCTTCAGTTCTCTGAACTCATCTCTCATTCTAGTGACTAAACCTTGCGGCACATGGGTGCGGCTAAACTTGGTCTTGAAAGCTTCCCAGGTCATCATTTGACCGTGGTTCATAGTACGAGTACTATTCCACCAGACTCTTGCATCTCCTACCAGATAGTGTGTGGCAAACAATACTTGCTCGTTGGCGTCAACTCCTGTGACTTCTAGATTATTCTCCATGGTTTGTAACCAATCATCCGCATCTAACGGGTCTTCAGACTTGCTAAAGATAGGGGGATTGGTACTCTAGAAATTCTTAAGCTTGGATCCATGATGATCCTGATTTCCATGGCCTTGATTGTTATGGGCCATCTGAGCTATCTGTTGCAGGGTGGCTAGATTTTCATGGCACTCTGCTCTACTAGCTTCACGGTCGGAAACTAGCATCTGCAGAATCTACAGCATCGGGTCCTGCGATGAGCTGCCTCCTCCAGGGTTTCCACGAGTCATCTAAAGATTGAGATAGATAAAGGGGTAAGAGGGAAAGTTCTAAGGTTCATGGTTTGGTTTTCAAAAGCTTTTAGACTATGAGTTTGACTCAGGTTTGGCAAACTAACACTTCTCATTCATTCATTCAAGCGAGCACACCAATACAAACACACACACACCACAACATAAAAGGAACACATATGGTTTTAAGAACCATTCTATAAACTAAGATACAGTGGGACCAATACAACTCCTTCCTACGGTAGTGATCAAGTGCATCTACTCATCGTCAATGAAGTCAGAGTCATCATCATCGGTGTAGAAGTCCATGGCATCATCCTCCAGGTAGTCATCGTCGTCACTGAGGTACGAGTGAAGATCTCCCTAGATGTCTTCACCTTCTTCCTCTTCTTCTTTTGCTGCAAGCTGATCTTCTTGCTCCTGGATGGTCTTCTCGAGGTTGGCCACCTTCTTGTGAAGACGAGCGATGGTGCGATCCTTCTTCTCGCGTTGATGTCGAAGTGATTGACGATCCTTGACGAGCAGGGTGAAAGTCTAGGCTTTCTGGGAAGCAATGGCAAGGTTGTGGTTGGCGTAGGCTCGAGCATTGTCCAGTTCCTTCTGCCTATCATACAGTAGGAAGTCAAGATTCTCCACGTGGCGCTTCATCTCCGGGTGACTTGGCATCTCCAATGGCATTCCCATAGAATCACGCCTTGCATAGTGAGCAAAGCGAGTTCCCTGGATCAAGTTAATGTTCTATCCACAAAGACGGGTGAGAGCTTCATGCATGGCCCTGGCTAATCCATCTAGCTAGTTATTCTCCCTTAAGGTGAATTGGATCTTGTCCATAGTTGGTGCTTCTATCTTGCCTCTGAGATCTATAACTATCAGCCATTGTAGATCTCCTCTCATGAGATCATTGAGTTGAGCTCTGGAGAATTCCGGATGCGGACGCTCAAGGTACTTAGACAGTGCATCTAGATCCCTCTCAAAGATCAGTTGGCCTCCATTGCCCAACTGGTAGAACTTGCAATACTGAACTTCCATCTACAAGAATTTAGGATGAGTAAGTTAGTGAGGTGATCAAGGGTGTCAAATTTTATGTAGTAATGTAAGAATTTTATAGGAACATGAATTTTTCATAAATACTCACTTCTTTTGTTTCTGAAACTAAGTTTTTGTTCGGACGTGCATTCTAACTAGGGTCTCCTATGGTCAGGATGGCTCTGATACCAATTTGTCAACACCCGGATTTTTAATCCCAGATGCCTGTTATGCCATACATCGCAATCCCAGGATTACCATTTTTGCGAGACATAACAGATTGGATATCACAGTACATCATCCATTACAAACCATAATAAGGTCTTACACGAATAAAGGATCTCGTGATCTAGTATTAATACAAACAAGCAGCGGAATAATTAGCGTAGCGGTGGGCTCCATCTTCAGTATCACAGGCAATGCTGACAATGGGAGATGATCCTAGTTGTCGTAGCCATCCTGCCGTCCTTCTTCCGGATAGTCCTCCTCATAGTCTGGCCACGAGAATAGCCAGGGACAAAGCCATGAGTACTCTTTAAGTACTCGCAAACTATCACTAACAAGTAAGGTAGTTCTAGTAGGAACGCTAAGCTCTAAGTTTATTTGCAAAAGATAGATTTATCTTAAGTTGAGTTAAGAAGTAAAGAAAGCTAATTTAAAGTTCTAAATCACCTAAGTGGGAACTTAGTTTTCATAGTGACAAGCCTGTTGTGATCAAGTCAAAGTCACGATTCATTTCATAATTCATTTTGAAAACATCTAACGACAGAACAGTATGGCCACTCCAACTATCCATGACCACGGACGCGGCTATTCGAATAGTTTGACACTCTGCAGAGGTGGTACACTTTCACCACAAAATTCGATACATCCATCAGGGATAACCTTGAATCATCATACTTAGTATGCGTATAATCAATCATAACCTTTCCTTTACACACTCTAGTATAAGCACCTCTCCTATGAGCTTGGCCTCCCAGCCATGGACATCTGCCATCCTGGGCACTGCATAGGTGGACAACATTAAGAGGTAGCCTCAGCTCAAACCTCTCCCGCGAGGGAACTCATACTAATGCATATAAACTTCCGGCTAAGCCTTACCCAATTCAGGTATTGTGGTTGTACGGTAAAATTGGAATGGTATCGCATCCGAACCCAACCATCAGTTTTTATAAAGGGCTAAGGCTCATGCCTCAACATTTTCATCTTCATAAACCAATTGTGTTTATCAACACATGTCAAAACATCTCAATAGAATGACTCATCATTCCAAGGTTTTCATAATCATTTTCACCAAGTATTCCCATCTAAAGTGATCAAGTTTTATGCTTAGCACTAGCCACTAAGGTTAAGAGTGTTCACTAGGGAGGGGTACTAATCTTCAATCTCAAGCCATAGAATGACATCTAAGTGTAATGATGCGCTCGACTTTCAACGTATAGCTCGTTGGGAACCCCAAGAGGAAGGTATGATGAGCACAGCAGCAAGTTTCCCTCAGTTATGAAACAAAGGTTTAATCGAACCAGTAGGAGCAAGGAAACACCCCAAAGGTGTTACTAGCTGAGCTTTGGCAGGGCGCACTACCGGTGCTAGTAGCAACATGGAGACACGCACAACACAACCACAAAACTTTATCCCCAACTTGCGATGAGGTTGTCAATCTCACCGTGTTTTGCGATAAACAAAGAATTAAACGTATCGAATGGAAAGAAGTAATAGTTTGCAGAAAGTAAACACAAAGAAGTAAACAGTTGTAGATTGTATGTAAATAAAAGGACCGGGATCCATAGTTCACTAGAGGTGGCTCTCCTTAAGATAGATAACATGCTGGGTGAACAAATTACAGCGGGGCAATTGACAAACACCGAGAAAGCAATACATGCATATACTAATCATCTTGACTCCTTTGAGACTTGATTGAGCATTACAACATTATACATAGACCGCCATCCAACTGCATCTATGACTAATAATCCACCTTCAGGTTATCATCCGAACCCCCTCCAGTATTAAGTTGCAAGCAACAGATTATTGCTTTACAAACTGTGTGTAAACTAAACAATACGATTGTTCTATGAAGGATTGTTGTTTTCTCCCTAGTAGCAACAACACATCTAGTACCTTAGAGATTTCTGTCACTTCCCCAGATTACTAGAGGCATGAACCCACTATCGAGCATAAATACTAACTCTTGGAGTTGCTAGCATCTACTTGGCAAGAAAGTGGATAAAACCAAGCATGGAACATCAAAAATTATAGATACATTTGCAATGTATCAACATCCCCAAGCTTAACTCCTGCTTGTCCTCGAGTAGGTAAATGATAAAAAGAAAGAATAATTTTTGAGGTGACATGCACCATCAAAGACTTGATCAAAGTATTTGCAAAACATTCAAAGCTGGGATCATAATACTTCAATCATAACATGAAAGACAAAGTTCTAGCAATAAGCAAAGAAACTATGATGCAACATGAAAAGGCACAAACAAAAGATTCATGAATAACAATGCTTTGCAAGACGTTTGTTTGTTTCACATAAAGAAAACATAGCATAGTAGTATTCAGCTTGTCCCTCAATAGAGTAGCAAATATAAATGCATAGGACACCTTCAAAGTTCATAAGAGTGACTAGATACAATAGTTTCAAACAAGCAATAACAAGTTATGCATCAATCAACTATTCTTGGGACAATGCACATAGAACTAAGAATGGCCACTATGCTCTCAAAGTAGGTGCATAAAGATAGAAGGTGGAGACTCAATATAATGGTGGAAGAAAGGCCTTTTGTAAAAGGAAGTAGGGATTCAAGTCTCATAAAGAGCTTCCAAACATTATGGTACTTATAGCTTTCAGCTCTCATTGCTCCTATCATAAGCATCTTGAAGTGATTAAGGTTAAAGTGAACAAACTATGGTGTTGATGCTTGACGAAGTATAAGTCAGAAATCTCATGTCGCTTGTATACGAGGGCCGGTCCTCATGCTACTCAAGTTTAGTCACCGGTAAGTTCTTGTCATCGTAAGTACATGTGTATCATAGAGAACCGCCAATGGGGTACCCTTTGCCCGATGATATGGAAGAATCCCCATATCAAAATGACAAGGCAAGCAGACAACGAGCATCTCAGCATTCTTCTTATTTACCATGGGAATATGGTGCTTTTTTCTCTCTTTCCTCTTCTCATAGTATCTTTTTTTTCTTTTCTCTATTTTTCTCAATATAGGATTGTTTTTTTATAAGAAGAATGCTTCATAGACAGCTCATTATGGTTACGCTGCAGGTTTCCACCATGTCAACATGGATTAGACCAGTGGCCTAGGCGTTTCTCTAACACATATACATAACTCCATGGACTTACAAGCTCCCCTTTCATTTCACACCGACGACATCCATACACAAAAGAGCATGATATCAACTAGGTACAAGTACCAAGTGCAATGTTGAAAGCGTTCCCCATGAAAGCATGGTTCTGCTAATTCTCAACAAATAAGTGCAAGCATATACAACATAGAAGACACAATGGTTAAAGTTTATTAAGGGCAAGTAAAGTAAAGTGTGCCATCAAGTTCGTGAGAGCTTTAATCACTAGTTTTCTCATAACAAGTGGAAGGTAAACAAAAGTATGAATATACTTGGAATAGCATAAGCTAGTAGGTAGGTATGGTGGACTCTTTGGAATAACTTGGTTTAGGGAGTTGGATGCATGAGTGGAACTCATACTTTGTTGTGGAGGCTAGCAAAAGACTGGGAGCGACAAACTAAGAGAGAAATAATGGCCATAATCATGTAGAGCGATAAAACATCATTGATCAAAGCATAAAGTGATACTACAAGTTGAAAAATAAAGGATCATAAAGGCTATGATGACTTGAGATAGTCATAACATGGTGTGAACATGCGCCAAGTCAACCCAAATAAAGCATCAAAGGAGAATACCACTATACTATGCTTTAATATGCTAAAACAACGCATGATTCATCCAAGGCACATTAAGCAATCTCAATTGTTTATAACAAGTCATGCTACAGCAAAGAATACTAAGCAAAAAGCCAAAACAATATCAAGCATGGCATGACAAAGCATAGGCCACAGTAAAAAACGAGCTCTTTTTACCACATAAGCATGAACTTTCCTACTCTTTTCCAAACCAAACCAAACTATTTGCATACCGAAGTATGAAAGAGGGGGTCCAAACAATTTATTCAGAAAACTAAGCAAACCAAAGCTAATGAAAAACCAAAACAAAAACGAAAAAGAAGACGATCCAAGAAAAACACAACAGTGCATGAAACAATGAAAATGAAGCGTTTGGAAGAAACCTGGGATTTTTATTGATGAAGAAGGGGGATGCCTTGGGCATACCCAAGATTTGACGCTTGTACTTCTTGGATATTTCTTGGGGTGACACGCGTGGCATCCCCAAGCTTGAGCTTTAGTCCATCCTTCATCTCATTACTCATTCCTTCCATACACCTGAAAATTTTCCTTCATACAAAACTTCACACAATCTCATTAGCAACATTAGTGCACTTAAGATAAATAAGTCTCAAGGTTCAGTTCTAACACCAAATAAACTTCCATTAGAACACTAGATACTGTAGCACTTCCCTCAAAAATCTCAATTCCCCAAAAGAACTCAAGAAGGAACTAACACGAAGCAAATGCAGAAAATGGCCGAAATCTGTCAAAACAGACCTGCAGGTAAAGACGAATTTTTTCGAAGCCCTTCTGTTGCTCAAATCAAAAAGTGTTGAACTAACTAAAGTTTGATAACAATCCAAATAAAGCATCAAAGGAGAATACCAATATACTATGCTTTAATATGCTAAAACAACGCATGATTCATCCAAGGAACATTGAGCAATCTCAATTGTTTATGACAAGTCATGCTATAGTAGAGAATACTAAGCATAAAGCCAAAACAATATCAAGCATGGCATGACAAAGCATAGGCCACAATCAAAAACAAGCTCTCTTTACCACTTAAGCATGAACTTTCCTACTCTTTTCCAAGCCAAACCAAACTATTTGAAAGCCAATGTATGAAAGAGGGGGTCCAACCAATTTATTCAGCAAACTAAGCACACCACGCAAACTGAAAACCAAACGAAAACAAAAAAGAAGACGCTCCAAGAAAAACACAACTGTGCATGAAACAATAAAAATGAAGCATTTGGAAGAAACCTGGGATTTTTATTGATGAAGAAGGGGATGCCTTGGGCATCCCCAAGCTTTGACGCTTGTACTTCTTGGATATTTCTTGGGGTGACATGTGTGGCATCCCCAAGCTTGAGCTTTAGTCCATCCTTCATCTCATTACTCATTCCTTCCATACACCTGAAATTTTTCCTTCATACAAAACTTCACACAATCTTTATTAGCAACATTAGTGCACTTAATATAAATAAGTCTAAAGGTTCAGTTTTAACACCAAATAAAATTCCATTAGAACACTAGATACTGTAGCACTTCCCTCAAAAAGCTCAATTCCCAAAAGAACTCAAGAAGGAACTAACAAGAAGCAAATGCAGAAAATGGCAGAAATCTGTCAAAACAGACTAGAAGGTAAAGACGAATTTATTCGAAGACCTTCTGTTGCTCAAATCAAA
Source organism: Avena eriantha (assembly GCA_910589775.1). NCBI lineage: Eukaryota > Viridiplantae > Streptophyta > Magnoliopsida > Poales > Poaceae > Avena > Avena eriantha. The sequence goes on along the minus strand of OU342746.1, from coordinate 162,562,487 downwards.
AAGTGTTGAAGTTAGATAACAACCTGGGGCAGAAGCACAAACAATTACAGCTCAATCCGACATACAGAGCTCTCTCACGAATTTTTACGATGAAGCAGAAAAATCTGTTTCAGGATAGCAACTTTCCCAATCATTACTTCACTCTCATTAAAGGTGACTCTTGGCACAAAAAGCAAATAAAAAGGATAAGGAGAGGTTATTACAGAGGTAATAACTTCCAAGACTCATATTAAACTCTTGGGTTATCTCCCAACAAGTACTTTTCTTTAACGCCTTTAAGTTAGGCATAAGAAGCAAAGAAAGAATCAAGTGTTCTCAAATGAAGAAGCATTAAGATCAATACCAGAAATATTTTCAACAAGGCAAGGTATACCATCCAAATAAGTTCTAGAGGATCCTTTCTCAATGCTCTTAGGTTTACTACTCTCATCAAAAGGGTTTGCAGGAACAATCCAATCAAGATGCTTTTCTATGGCATCATGTATTGCTACTAGCTTAAAGGGTATTGGTATCTTAGGTTCCTCCCCATTAGGTTCGGTTTTGTTCATCTTTTCTCGTGTACCAACAACATCTACACATGAGCCTAGCATATTGAAACATTCAAAAACTTTTCTAGCTTCCTTGGCAACATCATAGAACTCCTTAAACAAAGTTTCTAGAATAAAATCCCTCTTTTTAGGGTCTTCAATTTCCTTAAGCTTAAGAAACATTACTTGCATTAAGGGGTTGAGATTAACAAACCTAGCTTCTAACATGTGAATTAAAGAAGCTGCATCAATCTCATAATTTGGAGCAAGTTCTACAAGGGATCTATCCTCAGCATCTTCATGTTTGCTAACATGATTAAATAATTCTTCAATGTTATCTTTCCCAATTATAGAACCACTACCAATTGGAAGGTCTTTCAGGGTGAATTTGGGGATCAACATGGTGAGCTAGGGAAGGGGTGACAACTAAAGGAGACTTAATATTTTTGTGTTTTTGATTAAAAAAAGCAAAACAAGTAAAACTGTTTTTTTGGATTTTTGAAGAACAAAACAAGCAAACAAAGCAAAAGAAACTAAGCAAAACAAAAACAACAAAGTAATGAGATTGGTTATGAGGGACTCCCCTTGTGAGGATGTCCTTGACTCCCCGGCAACGGCGCAAGAAAAGATCTTGATGCGCTCGACTTTGAACGTAGAGCTCGTTGGGAACCCCAAGAGGAAGGTATGATGAGCACATCAGTAAGTTTTCCCTCAGTTATGAAACCAAGGTTTAATCGAACTAGTAGGAGCAAGGAAACACCCCAAAGGTGTTACTAGCTGAGCTTTGGCAGGGCGCACTACCGGTGCTAGTAGCAATGTGGAGACCTGCACAACACAACCACATAACTTTGTCCGCAACTTGCGATGAGGTTGTCAATCTCACCGTGTTTTGCGGAAAACAAAGGATTAAACGTATCGAATGGAAAGAAGTAAAAGTTTGCAGAAAGTAAACACAAAGAAGTAAACAGTTGTAGATTGTATGTAAAGAAAAACGACCGGGATCCATAGTTCACTAGAGGTGGCTCTCCTTAAGATAGATAACATGCTGGGTGAACAAATTACAGCGGGGCAATTGACAAACACCGAGAAATCAATACATGCATATACTAATCATCTTGACTCCTTTGAGACTTGATTGAGCATTACAACATTATACATAGACCGCCATCCAACTACATCTATGACTAATAATCCACCTTCAGGTTATCATCTGAACCCCCTCCAGTATTAAGTTGCAAGCAACAGATTATTGCTTTACAAACTGCGTGTAAACTAAACAATACGATTGTTCTATGAACAAAGGATTGTTGTTTTCTCCCTAGTAGCAACAGCACATCTAGTACCTTAGAGATTTCTGTCACTTCCCCAGATTACTAGAGGCATGAACCCACTATCGAGCATAAATACTAACTCTTGGAGTTGCTAGCATCTACTTGGCCAAGATAGCTATTAACAATGGAAAGCATGCAAGATCACAAATAACAAAGACATGATAGAATCAATAATCAATCTGAAATAGCATCTCAATATCCATTAGATCCCCGCAAACACAACATGCAGAATTACAAATAGATGATCTTGATCATGAACGAAGCTCACAAGATCTAAACATGAAAGCACAAAGGAGGAGAACCAGCCATCTAGCTACTACATGGATCCGTAGTCCAAGGATGAACTACTCACGCATCACACCGGAGGCTTGCATGGTGATGAAGAAGGCCTCCAGGGTGAATTCCCCTCTCCGGCAGGGTGCTGGGAAGAGCTTCAGATCCCTCCCGATCTAGGGATGGAGATGAAGGCGGCTACGGACTCTTTCGTGGATATTTGATCGGGTACTTAGGTTTTTCGTCCTGAGGGAATCTTATAGTCGGAAGGGGAGGCCGAGGGGGTGCCAGGGGCCACCACACCACCCCCTGGTGCAGGCCAAGCCTGGCCCCGTGGCCAGGTGGTGTGGCCGGCGTCTGGCCCTTCTCTGTCTCGTATTCTGACACTTGATCACTTCCAGAAAATAGGCACTTTGGCTTTTGTCCCGTCCAATTCCGAGAATATTCATTTTCTGACTTTCCTGGAACCAAAAACAGCAGAAAACAGGCAGCTGGCACTGTGGCTCTTTTGTTAAAAGGTTAGTCCAAGAAATCATACGAAAAGTACTCCAAAGTTGGAACAAAATACAAGAAAGTGGATAAAACCAAGCATGGAACATCAAAAATTATAGATACATTTGCAATGTATCATGTAACTGGATAGACCAAGTTTTATACTCTTTATGCTATCTGTAAGAAAAGTAAAGAACTTTTGTAAAGTAAAGGATAGTAAAGCGTTCAAGTAAAACTTGGGATTGCATAAATCAAAATGGTATAACCAAAGCATGCCTAATGCATTTTCTTAAGTTAACAAGGTGGCAAGGGTTAACTTGCTTAGTTCTAGCTTGCATTGTTAATGTTGGCTTGCCTTGATTGGTGTAGTGATTGAATTTCTCCTCGTCTTCTTCGGGGTAGAACTCCTCCTCCTCGTAGACTTGGTCGGCACTATCATCTATAAATAAATACGGGGTACACAATCACCAAACAATACTTAACTAGTCTATTTAGCACACTAAGGCACATACTTGATGATCTAGCATCATCACATGATTTAAAGAACTGGCTTCATTATTTTATTTGAGAAAAGTAATTTCTACTCATTGAAATTCATTAAGATTTAATATTCTCCAAATAGAATATGGGATCATGTGGACACATGTCATCACCACATATTCTAATACATGGGAATGTGATTTAAAAGGGTTGGTCACCTTTTATAAAGTTTAAGATTATTATTTAATCAATTTAAAGTGACTAGAAATGCCCTAATAGAATTCTTTTGGTACTAGTCCAATGTCACTGCATGCAAACCTAAATGTTTTTTACATATTTAGATAGGTAACATCACATGTGATTTTTGAGAGTTGGAATCAACTCAAAAGCTATCATGGTTGATTTATGAAAAACGTTTGAATGCAGAAAAGTCTCTGTCTTGTTATTTTTGCTATATGTGATCTCTAACTCCAATTGATATAAATCCAACGGGCTTGGATAGATATTTTAATTTCCTTTTTGGAAAAATTTGAATCATGTCATTTGGTTGAGTAAATCTCTCTGAAATGATTTTTAAACAAGTGTATAGAATCTAGTTTAAACCTAATTAGGAAAACACTTATTCAAATCTGTGGGCTAGCGCGGGAAACTAAACGGGCTGGCCCAGTGGCGCTCTGCTACGCAGCAGGCTGCTAACAGGTTGGTCCCGCATGTCAGCGGCACATCAAACGCAAAGCGGTACGGGGCACTCTGGGTGCTACGATTAGAACAGATCGAACGGTCGTGGTTCGTCGTCTTCGGCGAACAGCTCCGGCGAGAAAAAACCCTAACGCGGCATGGTGGGGGTACGTGGGGGCTTACCAGGGCTCCAACTAGTCATGGTGATGGGGGAGATTGAACTGGGAGACGATGGCGGTTCCAGGGATTGGGTGGAAGGATCAGTGGAGATAGGGGAGTGAGATGGTGTGCAGAATGAGGCTGGGGGTGGCCTCTATTCATAGTTCGACAACCAGACCAAGCGGCGTAGGCGCGACTCGTCGGGGGTGACGGTACAGGTAGCTATTGCCGGGGCGGAGGTAGGCGGACGGTGCATGGTCTGCTGGCAGTTCTCTACGGCGTAAAGGCGCGGCTAGGGGCGGTGACATTTGGTCAGGCGCGGCTCGTGCTCTGCGTGGCCGAAGCGGCGTTCGACATGGCGCACGGTGGCTGCGGGTCAAGCGGCGGCGACCGGGCATGTCCGGGTGGTTCCTGGGGTCATGGCAAAGCGGCGCGCGTGGGCTGCGGTCGAGGCGCGGCGTGTGCATGCTTGTCGGGCGTGGCGCTCTGGCGCGTGCTCGGCATGGCGTAGACACGGTGGGCGCGGTGTCACTGGGAGTGGTCCACGGCCTGGCTGTCATCGAGGGGTGGACATGGAGAGGCGGTAGGGTGCGGCGATCCTCCTATGCATCCTGGATAGGCGCAGGGTGGTCTGCTGTGGCTTGGACGGTGGCGACCGGCGGTGACCATTTCTGGGCGGCGCGCTACTGGTGCAGCAGCGAAGGGGGAGTGTTGCATTGGTGCTGGTTGGGACTGGTGGGGACCAGGGACACATTTTGGCGACAAAGGGTCGACAATGCATTGATCAAGAATAGTATTAGTTAGGCAGTTTATTCTGTGATCACCAAGTGTTCGACACAATGTCCGCATGAAGTTTAAATTTGAATTTTGGATCCAAACTTTTTTAGTGGTTTTGTATTAAGCCTGAGAGGCTAGATTTGTTTGGGATTGCCAAGGTGAATTCATTTGATGGGTTTTCCAAAAAGTGTGATCTTACCATATGTATTGGATTCAATTTTCAAATGTTATTTAAATTGTCTTGCTAAAGGTTTCTGTAAGATTGTAAAGTGGGCCTTGGTAACATCTTTACTTGGTCTAGCAAGGGGTGCAAAGATCTAGAATTATTTCTGTTGGGAAAAGACTTCTAGGAACACCTAAAGTGGCCTAGTGGATTAAAATGGTCAAAATGACCATTTGGTCTTTTTATTCTTATTTGATTTCTTTTTCTTTGGATTTTGTTTTTAAATGGTCTAGATGATGTGTCATTCACCTTTAAACCATATCACAACATTTAGAGCAATCCAACATGGCATTTTCAAACAATACTACACTAATGCAACATACACATGCATTAATAATTATTTTAATACTAAAAAGTTTTTGTTAACCCTAAATTGGGTGATTAGGATCTTGATAACCTTGATTAAAGTTTTGGGATGTTACATACACTTTGTTCCGATTATGGTAGAGTGTTTTGGGATGATGACGCCAAGGCGGTAGGTTTTGTTGAGTAAACGAGCTATTTTCCAAGGGATTTAACCATAGTAAAAGATAGATAGAACACATGCAGAATAATAGGAAAAGAATAGAAGATACGACAGACTATCTGAATATGATAAACAAGACTAAGGAAGATGAAATACATGAAAGTTGAAGAACCACCGTTGTTCGCGTTAGCGTTGCCACTGTCGTCATCCATGTTGTCGAGGAAACGTTTGTTGATGTCGGGGAAGAAATCGTCATTGGGGAAGACATCGGCACAGTCGCTATCCGTGAAGGAGTTCGTGATGAAGCCAGTAGTCGCACTGGTAGCGCTCCCCAAAAACCTTATCACATTTCTCTTGTACAGAACTCGAAGCAGCGCGGTCTCGGAGGCCTACTGTCCCAGCTCACGATACATTCCGCATGACGAGATGGGGAAGATCTAGGCATCGCAATGTTCTGAGAGTGCGCATGCCGCATCGAATTGGAGGCGCAAGAGTGTGCGTTTGTGTATCTGAGAAGAGGAGCAGCCTCTCACTCCTATAGGCATGGGTAGGCAGGCGAACAGGCAGTGTCGGGAGAGTAAATGAACAGGGATCGACCGAAGCCGAACAACCTCCACTAAGCTCGAATTAAACCTCCACTGAGTTTGTATTAAACATCCACTCACGCAAACTGTTCAAATTATTATCTATTCATGCATGGCAAAAAGAAAGAGAAGCTCTCAGCTCGAGGCATTCCCGCAACCCGCGGCACGCGCGCGTCGTGACGAGGCGAGTCGTGGCGAGGCAGGCGGAGAAGGAGGAGCGCGCGTGCATATCTCTTCTCTTCTTAATCTCGTACAAGTGGTGGAAGAGCTCACCTTATAAGCTGGTCCAACTTTCACTCAACTAGCAATGTGGGACTAAACTTTTGTCCCACCTCTTGCCTTGCATGAATAGGCCAAGTGGGCCTCTAGGATTTCAGGAATTGTTGAATAGTATAAATGGGCTAGGCCTTTATTAGGCAAAATTCCAACAATCCCCCACCAGATCCCAGAGGCACACATAAATTTGCCTATGGTTCCAAAACATTGTTTATATATTGGTATTAGTGGAGATTCTTAAGTTGAAATTCCACCTAGAACTCTATGCTACACTAGTTTGCAACTTGTACAGTGGACTATGCCTTGAACTGCAAGTTTGCTGCATTCTAGCTTTACACAAAGCCTTGACCAATACTGGGCTGCTGTGGGACTTCCCCTTGGGTGGAGCTTATGCGTCATACTCCATAGCCTTTCATGAGTTTATTAGAGAGCACCTAACTCTCATAGACTACGATGTTTTAATAGTTAGACCCATATAGGTGTGTTCTTCAAAAGATGTTCTGCAGGATAATATCTCTGCCTAAACTAACGCACTTAGAACACATTTAGATAAATTAACCTGCCATGCAGAATAGGAAAGTATTGCATTTTCACGGAGTGGTGATGAAAGTAGGGATACTTTCCTCTCAGTTAACCAACAACTTGTCTCCCAATTCTAATTTACGGGATCTCTGATCACATAGAGTGGTTTACCACTATGGAAAACTTATATTGTGGGTCTCATACCCATCTCCGTTGATGCATTTTCTACCACGTTACATGATAGACCCTTTGTGAAGGGATCTGCCAGATTCTTAGATGTTTGGATATAATCCAACGCAATAACTCCGGAGTTTCTCATTTTCCTGATAGATTTCAATCTCCTCTTCACATGTCTTGATGACTTCATGTTATCCTTAGAACTGTTCACTTTAACAATGATAGTTTGATTATCACAGTTCATTGGGATTGCGGGTATAGGTTTCTCGACCACATGTAAGTCCATCAAGATTTCTCGAAGCCACTCTGCTTCAACAATGCTAGTGTCTAATGCTGCGAGTTCTACTTCTATAGTTGACCTCGTTAAGATGGTCTGCTTGCAAGACTTTCAAGAAATAGCACCAGCACCAAGTTTAAATACATATCCACTCGTGGCCTTTATCTCATCAGCATCAGATATCCAATTTGAATCACTATAGCCCTCTGGGGCCCTTGGGTACCCAGTATAGTGAATGACGTGGCTCGTAGTGCCATTTAGATAGCGCATGACTCTCTCAAGAGCTTGTCAATGATCATCTCCAGGATTTGAAACAAACCGACTAAGTTTGCTCATAGCAAAAGTGATGTCAGGCCTCGTAGCACTAGCTAAATACATAAGCGACCCAATAATCTAAGAGTATGTCAATTGATCTCTAGTAGTGCCTCTATTCTTTGGAAGTAACACACTAGGATCATACGGTGTTGGAGAAGACTTGCACTTGCTATACCCAAAGCGAATCAAGATCTTTTCCACATAGTGAGACTGAAGCAGTGTGATCCCACCATTATCATCTCTCAATAGCTTGATGTTCAAAATAACATCAGCTACTCTTAGATCCTTCATCTCAAAAGACTGAGACAAGAAATCCTTGACTTCCTTAATGACATTAAGGTTGGTCCCAAAATCAGTGTGTCATCAACATACAAACATAGAATTACTCCCTCGCCCCCACCATAGCGATAGTACACACATTTGTCAGCTTCATTTACAGCAAAGCCTGCAGTGGTTAGGGTTCTCTCAAACTTCTTGTGCCACTGCTTAGGTGCTTTTTAAGGCCATATAAAGACTTCAACAACTTACACACTTTTCCTTCTTGGCCACTCACTACAAATCCATCTGGCTGATCCATATAAATTTCCTCGTCCAACTCTCCATTTAGGAAAGTCGTATTAACGTCCATTTGATGAATGAAAAGACCATGTGAGGCAGCCAAAGATAGTAGCACTCCAATGGTGGTCAATATGGCTACGAGTGAGTAAGTATCAAAGTAGTCCTCACCTTCTTTTTGGGTATAACCCTTGGCTACAAGTCTTGCCTTGTACTTCTCAATAGTACCATCAAGCCTAAGTTTCTTCTTAAACAACCATTTGCATCCTACAGGTTTGCACCCAGAAGTACGACCGATGATCTCCCATGTTCCATTCGCTAAGATGGAATCCATCTCACTACGAATGGCTTCCTTCCAGTAGTCAGCATTAGGAGATGCATAGGCTTCTGAAATAGAAGTAGGAGTATCATCCACAAGGTACACAATGAAATCATTACCAAAAGACTTTGCAGTCCTTTGTCTCTTACTCCTCTTAGGAATTTCATTATCATCCTCCTTAGGTTTTTCCGAGTGTTCAATAGGAATGGTATGTTCAGGAATTGTGGGTATTTCTTGATTCAATGAGTCAGGTATCTCCTGATTTGATGAGCTAGGTATATCCTTCATGGGAAAGATATCCTCAAAGAAAGTCACATCATTTGACTCCATGATTGTACCAACATGCATGTCTGGTACTCTAGATTTTACTATCAAGAATCTATAGCCGATGCTATGAAAAGCATATCCTAGAAAAACACAGTCCATGGTTTTTGGTCCAAGTTTGCGCTTCTTTGGGATTGGCACATGAACCTTTGCCAGACAATCCCAAGTTCGCAAGTAAGAAAGATTTAATCTTTTCCCATTCTTCAAATGGAGTAATCTCTTTATTCTTAGTGGGAACTCGGTTCAGGACATGACATGCAGTTAGTAATGCCTCCCCCCAACATTCCTTGGAGAGACCCGATGTGTCTAACATGGCGTTAACCAAATCTGTTAGAGTACAGTTCTTTCTTTCGGCTATCCCGTTTGACTGGGGCGAGTAGGGAGGCGTCCTATAATGGATTATACCATGTTCCACACAAAAAGAATCAAACTCGTTGGAAAAGTACTCTCCACCATGATCAGACCTAAGCCTCTTAATCTTTCAATCAAGTTGGTTTTCCGCTTCAGCTTTATAGATTTTGAAGAAACTCAAAGCCTCCTCTTTTGATTTCAGAAGATACACATGACAATATCTCGTAGAGTCATCGATCAATGTCATAAAATATTTCTTTCCACCTTTTGTCAACACACCATTCATCTCACAAAGATCTGAATATATGAGCTCTAGTGGTGCCAAATCTCTCACCTCTACAGTCGTATGTGACTTGCGAGGTTGCTTTGCTTGCACACAAGTTTGGCATTTAGATCCCTTCATACTAGTGAATTTTGGGATTACATTCATTTTAGCTAACCACCTCATGTAATCAAAATTAACATGACAAAGACATGAATGCCAGAAATTTGATACAAGATCAGATGAAACATGATTGATGACTTTATTACACTGTCACATCCCAAAATTTTCCAAATTTTGAAATGTAAAAAAAAACTTAAAACAAGTGAAGAATCAAGTTCTTTGAAATTTAGAAGGAACAAAAACTTTTGGAACATTTAATATAATGCCTCCAAAACCCAAGTCAAATAAAATGATTTTTGTTTGTGAAGGAACTAAAACTTTTACTGATTTGTTTATTTTTTCTTTGCCTTGTTCAAACATAATGAATTTCTGTTGGAAGATTTTAACTAACCCAACGTTGGTGTTTGATCTTGTTGCAGTTGAATATTCATCCAACCATGTTTAAAATTTAAGAGGGGAATAATATGACTTTCCAAAATATATAACGAACATGTTGGAGAAATGTTCCATTTCGGATTTAATGGATGTTATTCCATTTTGGATTTTAACATATGTAAATCCATTTCCAAATAAGGAATAAAAGAAAAGAGAAGAATAGATTGGTTCCTACAAAATGTATAGGAAATAATTTAGACCAATTTGAAAACCCTAAATAGAAGTTACAAAAGAGATGGGAAATAGAAGGAAAAAATAACATGAGAATCTGACCGACCGGTGACATCCCTCTCCCCATGTTTTGTTTTTATCTCGTTTCTCTTATTCTTCTTGGGCCACATGGCATTCCATGGCCCATCTATTCGATCCACTCGACCCGTTCATCTTCCACCTAGAGAACGTAACTGAACATGAAACTCCACATAAGGACTTCCATGGCTGTACCTTCCCCTCTCAATTCCACCAATTTGAGTGACTATTTCTCTTCGGATTAAACACGAAAGTTACTCCCCACTGAGCCATGTTTCCATTCTAGGTATTAAAACCCCACCTCGGTGCATCTTAAATCGGCAGTAGTGGTCATCATTGCCGAAGCCGAACAGGGACGGCAATCATCTCACCTCCTCGATGCCCCCTTGTCCGAATCCGTCCCATGCTATAAAGAGATCCCAGGATCCTCCCCTCATCGAACTCATCACTCCATATCACCACGCCCAAGCGCTACCTCTCCTCTGATCGGGTTTCGTCGTCAAAATTCCGACAGCCATTGGACGCCATCATCTTTTTCTCCGGTACAGAGGAAACCATGCCTCTACTATTCTCCTATTTGTTCTTACTATGTTTGTGAGAATCTCTCTGCCCTTCTAATCTCCCGATTTCCGCAGCTGACCCTCCCGAAGGGAGTACCCGACGGCCGCCCGACCTCAGTCTGAAGATTGTTGACAGTCTGTACATAGCCATGGCCTGTACGGTCTGTACGTCTACGTCCCAATGAGCAGAGGCAGGACCAACCAAATTCAACTTCGGAATCACCTTCAATTTCTTCACCTCGTAGTCTAGAAATCAGATCAATAATATCCTCCTGGTCTATACGTGAGTTCAAGGCAGACTAGCAGAGCTGGTCACCACCGTGCACCACTACTAAACTTTTTCCTATGTGAGTTCTTCTCTTCCTCCCTATCTCATATGTTAGATCTTCATCCAACGGCTGATTTTAAGATCACTTAACTGAAAGTGTATCAACCAATAGAATTCCGCCAATTGTCAAGTCATTGCTATTTTCGTTCATTTTGGGACAGAAAAACGTAGAAACTTCAAAATTTTGTACCTTTCAACCCGCTCGTCTAAAAATTACAAACTTTATGTCTACGGATTTAGAAAAATGAGGAGAATGCAATGGAACAATAATTTGGTACTTTTAGTTCCATTAAAGCCATTGTTTTTGCAGAACCGTTTGTAGATTAAATTAGCTATATATATTGTTCTATAAATTATTTTTGGGTGAATCTTTTTGCCATGGATTGCAAATTGAACCCTCTGTCCAGTAAGACTAAAATATAAATTTAGTTTAGTATAAATAATACCGTGGCAATTATTTAGTGAGAAAGGCCTTTCCAAGTGTTGGAAAATATTGCTAATTATTATAATTGCACAAATTGTTCCATTTGTAATCTTGCAAATATAAAAATGTTCAGAAAGCACTTAGTAATGTTCAGAACATTATTATGACAATTTTTACAATAAAAATTGCCATCTTACATGCTTGCATATTTTGCATGAATTTTGTATTGCCATTAGTATTGATTTTGTGCATGTTTTGTCTTGGTTGTTTTGTTTGATAGATTGTGTGGATTGTCAAGCGTGTTACTGCGAAGAGTGTACCAACACGACCAACTACTAAGGGAAGTGACACTATCATCCATGTCCTACTATTTTCATTACACTTAGTGGACTTTTGTAGTATGCATGATAGGACTACTATGATACTATGCTATGCTATGTCCTATTAGGATATCCTTTACATACTCCTTAGTAGAAATACCATAGTGGTAGTATGCTTAGCCCTGCTATAGATTCAGGGTGGAATATACCATATTGTGAATATATGAAGTGTTGGAAAAAAATATATGTTTTATATAATAAAACAAGTACTCAATGAATCACCTGGGTGGAATGTGGATACTCAGTTGAGAATAAGGTGGCAACGAAGGGAACCATGTCTATGGCTATCTCTTTTGTGTGTGCACTGGAAGAATACCACCTAGGAACTTAGAGATTGAACATGTTTCTCGTACAGTGGCTTTCGTGTACAGCCACATGCCAAATGGGCTCTGGCCTAGTCAACTACATAGTGGGAGACCCATGCATTGGTACCTCTTCAGGTTAACTGGAAGTATGCATTGGAGGTTTATCCTTGCATTGGTGCCTGGTAGATGTGCTGGCATCATGTATTGGGAGCACTTCTATGGAAATACTTTGTCACAGTCTCGATCTGCCGGTACTCCATCTTGGTGAGTACTAATCCAGCAGCCACTGGTGGCGCCAAGACGAGATTGTGTCATGTGGGTAAAGTGTACAACTTCTGCAGAAGATCAAATTCTAAGTACTTAGCCGTGTCCCCGGTTATGGAAAACTCTAAGCAACTAAGGCCTGAAGCTATGGAAGATCTCGACATTCCAATTTCTCAAAGTAAAACTTGATGGTGACAACAAGGGATTAGAAGAACTTGGAGTTTGCCAAGGAGTTCAGAAAGTTGTTGAAAGATCAAAATTATTTTGCAAAGTTAGGATAAAACCATATCGCTTTCTGCAAATGAGCCTAAATTCTACTTAGCCAAATATGCATGCAGTGATAGTCCAACTTATATTCACAAACTAGTGACACTTGCCAATACATTCAAAGTATTGACCCTTTTGTGGCTGCAACCTATCATGTTGCAGGTTATTCTATTGATGAGTGTGGATTGATGATAGAGGTTATGAGTCTACACCCAACATGTTTGCTTGTGGCACATGAAGATGAAGGACTCCATGCTTTACTTGTATTCTGCTGCTTTGTATTAAGATAGCCTATGGCTATGAGTATGTAATAAAGTATTCATATTCTGGATCATGTGATGTAATATGACCTTTGTATCTTGATATTACATCTTAAACTGTGAGTGCTAGCTATTCGATCCAGGGACTAGCACAATAATCACAGGGATTCGAACCAAGCCAGGTTTGGGTCTTTACATACACACATCTGATAGTGACAGGCGGAACAAACCTCCACACTCATAGCCTTTACCAATAAATGTTCCAAACTTAGACAGTACAAATTTATTGGACTCAAACACAATCTTGTAGCCATCATGACATAGAAGTGATCCACTAACAAGATTCTTATTTATTGAGGGAATATGATGCACGTTCTTAGGCACATGGTCTTTCCCGAAGTGAACTTCTGATCAACCGTACCAACACCATGAACAGAAGCATGCAAACCATTCCCCATCAGCACGGACTGAGCCCCTCTGACCTGATATGAAGAAAACATGGAAACATCAGAAGAAACATGTACATTAGCGCCCATGTCAATCCACTAATCAGGAGAATGACATAATGAAAGATAAGTAGGTAATATACCATACCCATCATCTTTCATCTCAACGTTGCCCATGGCATGGAATAGATAATTCGAATATCATAGTTCTATGAATGTAGAATAAAGATTGCGGCCTCATAAGTTTATTCAGGGACGGCGTGAGTGAACCAAGTAACAATTGCACAGCCTATATTGTTGTTGTACATCGCCCCAGGTTCACTGACTTGTCCCTGAAAAACTCTGACACCAATGTGTCTGCCTCTCTTTTGGGGCAAATTTGAATCATTGGCCACAATAAGAAATTGAAATGTAATCGTACAAAACATTATTCAGGGATATACATAGTCAGGTAAAAAATCAAGCCTAAATATTGTAATTATAAATAAAAAAACAAACAATTAATCTTCAGGTACATGTTAAAAATACTTATGATCAAAACCATTCATATACATATGCATCATACCAATCATTAAAAGATCAGAAACAATTCAAGGATCATATATGTAGTTCCATATGAGAATAAATATAGGGCCTCAAAATTTGTTTTAGAGATGGAGTTGGGGAACCAAAGTACCAATAGCACAACCTATATTGTTTGTGTGCATTGCTGCCTTGGGTTCACCAACCCATCCCTAAAATAGGACACCATCATACGTGTCTCCACTTGAACTCTTTTGGGGCAAATTTCAATCATCGGCCTCGGTGATAAACTAAAATGTAATTCTTATACACTATGAATGCATGGAATAGATAGTTCAAATATCATAGTTCTATGAATGTAGAATAAAGATTGCAGCCTCATAAGTTTCTACAGAGATGGCGTAAGCGAACCAAGTAACAATTGCACAGCTTATATTGATCTCGTACATGGCCCCAGGTTCGCTCACTCATCCCTGTAAAAATTTGACACCAATGTGTCTGCCTCTCTTTGGGGCAAATTTGAATCATTGGCCACAATAAGAAATTGAAATGTAATCGTACCAAAAAATATTCAGGGATATACAAATGCATCATACAACGCATTCATAGATCAGAAACAATACAAATATTATATATTTAGGTTCCATATGAGAGAAAAAAATTAGGGCCTCATTTTTTTAGCGATGGAGTCGGAGAACCAAAATACCAACAACACAACTCTATATTGTTTATGTGCATTGCTGCCTCAGGGCCACTAACCATCCCTAAGAAAACGAGACCATCAGATACGCTTGCACTATTTTGGGGAAAAATTGAATCATTGGGCTCAGTAAGGAATAGAAATGTAATGTTATAGGCCTGCTGTGTATCGAAATCAACACTCAACTAGCAAACTCAACTAGATGGCAGATGAGCAGATTGGGGTTTTATGACTAGACGGATTGGGGTTTTGTGACTAGGTGGCAGATGCATCAATCAACCGATCGAATCATATATATACTACCCTACTTCAAGAGCAAAAGAATCTGTACACGATTGAGCAAATCCTATGTATAAACAGTGAAAACTATGTTGCGACTAGAGAAGCTAGAAATGTAGTACCTCGGACTCCTCATCAGGGACCTCCTCCTCGAACTCATCATTCTCCATGATTGCATCGAAGATTTCTTGAACGGCGATGTGGTCGTCGATGTAGATCACCGGATTGCCTCCGCCTGCCGCCTGCCCCCATCCAGATTTGCCGCTGGCACCACAACGTTGTTAGCCACGACGTTGTCGGCCACCTGCTGATCGGCGGCGACGGCTACTATCGGCTGCTCGGCGGCGATGGCTACCACCTGCTGCTCGGCGGTGACGGCTACCAACTACTGCTCGGCGCCGACGGCTACCACCTGCTGCTCGGCGGTGACGGCTACTGGCTGGACGGATGAGTTCGCACCCTCGACGGCGCGGCGATGAGCAGCGTTCGTGCCCGGAGAAGAAGACTCCTTCTGCTTGGCGATGACCGAGCCATCTGCTGCTGCGCCTTCAACTGGCTTCACCTCTAGATCTTCTCCATGTGTACGCTTCATGGCGCACCAAGGGAAGGAGGTAGTGCAAACGAGGGAGATTCAGCGCGCGTGGCAGGTGTAGATTGGGGTCTTGGGACTAGACAGACTGGGGGAAATGACACGAGCTCATGGAAGAAGAAGGTCTAGGGAGGTTATAAACACCGGACCATTCGTAGTCCTCGAGTGGACACGTGTGGTGGGCGGGGGGGCTACCACGATCTCCACCCTTTTGTTGGAGATATGCCCAAGAGGCAATAATAAAAGTGGTTATTATTATATCTTTGTGTTTATGATGAATGTTTACATCCCATGCTATAATTGTATTATTAGGAAACACTAATACATGTGTGTTTTGTAAACATAAAAGAGTCCCTAGTAAGCCTCTTGTTGAACTAGCTTGTTGATTAATTGATGATCATGGTTTCCTGATCATGGACATTGGATGTGATTAATAACAAGGTTATATCATTAGGAGAATGATGTGATGGACACACACCCGTAGTAAGCGTAGCATAAGATCAAGTCATTAAGTTCGTATTGCTATAAGCTTTTAAATGCATAGTAACCTAATCCTTCGACCATGAGGTTGTGTTAATCACCATCACCGGATGGGTACTTTGATGACATCAAACACCGCTTCGTAACTGGGTGGTTATAAAGGTGTCATTGGGTATTCTGAAAGTATGTGTTGAAGCACATGGACCAAGATTGGGATTTGTCCATCCATATGACGGATAGATATGCTCTGGGCCCTCTCGGTGGAATGTCATCTAGTTAGCTTGCAAGCATGTGACTGGGTCACAAGGGATGACATAACATGGAACGAGTAAAGAGTACTTATCAGTAACGAGGTAGAACTAGGTATGGAGATACCGACGATCAAACCTCGGATAAGTATAGTATCGCGTGACAAAGGGAATTGGTTTCGTATGTTAATGGTTCTATCGATCACGAAGTCATCGTTGAGTATGTAGGAGCCGTTATGGATCTCCAGATCCCGCTGATGGTTATTGATCGAAGAGATGTCTTCATCATGTCTGCATATTCACGAACCGTAGGGTGACACACTTAAGGTTCGAAGTTGTTTTAAGTAGATATGGAATGTGTGTTGGAGACCGAATGTTGTTAGGAGTCTCGGATTGGATCCGGGACATCACGAGGAGATCCGGAATTGTCCGGAGAATAAGATTCATATATTGGCGATCATTTTTTGAGTTAGGAAATGTTCTGGAGTAGTTGTATGAGGATTCTAGAAGGTTTCGGAATGTTCCGGAAGGTTCTGGAAGATTTCTTGGAGTTTGCTTGAAAACCAAGAAAGGGATCAAGGAGTCCTTGTGGGGCAAGACAAGGAGTCGTGGGGGAGGAGGACTCCTCCCCCCTCCCCAATCCGCCGGCCAAGGAGGGAGGGGAGTCCTACTAGGACTCCCCCTCCCAAGGCGCCCTCCCTCCTTTAAATAGAGGGGTGGAGGCGCCACCCCCTGGCCCCCACCACTACTCCAATCCTAGCCGCCTCTCTCCTCTTCCTTTCTTCTGCTCAGGCTTAGGCGAAGCCCTCCAGAATTCTCTACTCCACCACCACCACCACCACCACGCCATCGTGCTGCTGGGATTCCGTGGAGAAGATCTACTACCTCCGCTGCTCGCTGGAACGAGGAGAGGAAGGTCTGCTTCGACTCCGTACGTGTGACCGACTGCGGAAGCGCTGCCGGAACGCGGCGCCGGAAGGATCGTCCACTCGATCTTGAGATCGGCAAGTGATCGACTACATCAACCACGAGATCTAATCTCGCAACGCTTTCGGATCTACAAGGTGATGGGTTCGTAGCATGGAAAACAAAAAAATTCTACCGCAAGAACGAACAAAACCTAGATCTAATCCAGATAAAAGCCAAGATCTAATCTATTAGACATGAGCAACGAGATAGATATGAACTAACCCTCGTAGATCCGAAAGCGTAAACGAGATTAGATCTCGTGGTTGATGTAGTCGATCACTTGCCGATCTCAAGATCGGGTGGACGATCCTTCCGGCGTCGCGTTCCAGCAGCGCTTCCGCCGTCGATCAAGTAGACGATCCTTCCGGCGTCGCGTTCCAGCAGCGCTTCCGCCGTTGGTCAAGTAGACGATCCTTCCGGCGCCACGTTTTGGGAGCGCTTCCGCAGTCGGTCACACGTGCGTAGTCGAAGCAGACCTTCCTCTCCCCGTTCCAGCGAGCAGCGGAGGTAGTAGATCTTCTCCACGGAATCCCAGCAGCACGACGGCGTGGTGGTGGTGGTGGAGTAGAGAATTCTGCAGGGCTTCGCCTATGCCTGTGCAGAAGAAGGTGGAGGAGAGAGGCGGCAGAGATTGGACGTTATGGGAGCAGCGGAGGAGGGGGTGCCCCTGCCCCTCTATTTAAAGAAGGGAGGCGCCTAGGGAGGGGGAGTCCTTGTAGGACTCCCCTCCCTTGTGGGCCGGCGGATTGGAGGTGGGGGGAGGAGTCCTCGTCCCCCACGACTCCGTATCTTGACCTACCAGGACTCCTTGATCCCTATCTTGATTTTCAAGCAAACTCCAAGATATCTTCTAGAACCTTCCGGAACATTCCGAAACCTTCTAGAATCCTCATACAAACACTCCGGAACATTTCCTAACTCATAAAATGATCTCCTATATATGAATCTTATTCTCCGGACCATTCCGGATCTCCTCGTGATGTCCCGAATCCATCCGAGACTCTGAACAACATTTGGTCTCCAACGCATATTCCATATCTACTTAAAACAACTTCGAACCTTAAGTGTGTCACCCTACAGTTCGTGAATATGTAGACATGATAGAGACACATCTCCTATCAATAACCATTAGCGGGACCTGGAGATCCATAATAGCTCCCACATACTCAACGATGACTTTGCGATCGATTGAACCACGTACATACGAAACTAATTCCCTTTGTCTCGCGATACTATACTTATCCGAGGTTTGATCATCGGTATCTCCATACCTAGTTCTACCTCGTTACTGATAAGTACTCTTTACTCGTTCTGTGATATGTCATCCCTTGTGACCCAGTCACATGCTTGCAAGCTAACTAGATGACATTCCACCGAGAGGGCCCAGAGCATATCTATCCGTCATATGGATGGACAAATCCAAATCTTGGTTCATGAGCTTCAACACATACTTTCAGAATACCTAATGACACTTTTATAACCACCCAGTTACGAAGTGGCGTTTGATGTCCTAAAAGTATCCATCCGGTGATGGTGATTAACATAACCTCATGGTCGAAGGAATAGGTTACTATGTATTTGAAAGCTTACAGCAATACGAACTTAATGACTTGATCTTATGCTACGCTTACTATGGGTGTGTGTCCATCACATCATTCTCCTAATGATATAACCTTGTTATTAATCACATCCTAATGTCCATGATCAGGAAACCATGATCATCAATTAATCAACAAGCTAGTTTAACAAGAGGCTTACTAGGGACTCTCTTATGTTTACAAAACACACATGTATTAGTGTTTCCTAATAATACAATTATAGCATGTGATGTAAACATTCATCATAAACACAAAGATATAATAATAATCACTTTTATTATTGCCTCTTGGGCATATCTCCAACAGTCTCCCACTTGCACTAGAGTCAATAATCTAGATTACATCGTAATATACCTAACACCCATGGCGTTTTGGTGTTGGTCATGCTTTTCCCTAGGGAGAGGTTTAGTCAACGGATCTGCCACATTCAGATCAGTGTGTACTTTGCAAATCTTTATGTCACCATCTCGGACATACTCGCGAATAGCGTGGAAACGTAGCTTGATGTGCTTCAGCTTGCTATGTGACCTTGGCTCCTGCGCATTAGCTATGGCACCTGTGTTGTCATAGTAGATGGCCATCGGGTCCAACGCACTGGGAACCATGCCAAGTTCAGTAATGAATTCCTTCATCCAAACGGCTTCTTGTGCAGCCTCCGAAGCAGCTATGTACTCCGATTCAGTTGAAGATTTCGCCACAACGCTTTGCTTCGCACTCCTCCAGCTCACTGCAGCACCATTCAAAATAAATACGTATCCCGACTATGACTTCGAGTCATCCGGATCGGTGTTCCAACTAGCATCGGTGTAACCGTTTACAACAAGCTGTTCATCACCTCCATAAGAAAGAACCATATCCTTAGTCCTATTTAGGTACTTTAGGATATTTTTGACCGCTGTCCAGTGCTCCATTCCAGGATCACTTTGATATCTGCTAGTCAAACTAACAGCATGTGCTATATCCGGTCTTGTACACAGCATGGCATACATGATAGAACCTATGGCTGAGGCATAGGGAATGTTATTCATTTTATCTCTATCTTCTGCCGTAGCTGGACTTTGAGTTTTACTCAAGGTCTTACCTGACAACATGGGCACGAACCCTTTCTTGCTATCTTCCATTCTAAACTTTTTTAGAACTTTGTCTAAGTATGTACTTTGTGAAAGCGCTATTAGGCATCTTGATCTATCTCTATAAATCTTGATGCCTAGAATGTATGCCGCTTCGCCAAGATCCTTCATTGAAAAACTATTATTCAAATAGGTTTTGACGCTATTAAGAAGTTCTATATCATTCCCAATCAACAATATGTCATCTACATATAGTACTAGGAATGCTACAGAGCTCCCACTCACTTTCTTGTAAATACAAGCTTCTCCATAAGTTTGTATAAATTCAAAGTTTTTGATTACTTTATCAAAACGTTGATTCCAACTTCGGGATGCTTGCTTCAGTCCATAAATGGAGCGCTGAAGTTGGCATACCTTGTTAGCATTTTAGGTTCGACAAAACCCTTGGGTTGTATCATATACAACTCTTCCTCAATGTCACCATTAAGGAACGCCGTTTTGACATCCATCTGCCAAATCTCATAATCGAAATATGCCGCAATTGCTAACAAAATCCTCACAGACTTTAGCTTCGCTACTGGTGAGAAAGTCTCATCATAGTCAACTCCTTGAATTTGTCGGAACCCTTTCGCGACAAGTCGAGCTTTATAGACGGTAACATTACCATCAACATTTGTTTTTCTCTTGAAAATCCATTTGTTCTCGACAGCCTTACGGCCATCCGGTAAGTCCACTAAAGTCCACACTTGGTTTTCGTACATGGATCCCATTTCGGATTTCATGGCTTCTAGCCATTTGTCGGAATCTGGGCTCACCATAGCTTCTTCATATGTCGCAGGGTCATCAGCGTTGTCCACCAACATGACGTTCAAGGCAGAGTCATACCAATCAGGAGTGGTACGAACCCTCGTTGACCTCCGAGGTTCAGTAGTAACTTCGTTCGAAGTTTCATGATCATTATCATTAGCTTCCTCTTCAATTGGTGCAGGCGGCACCAGAACATCTTCCGGTGCTGCGCTACTCTCAAATCCGAGAGAAGGTTCAGTAATCTCATCGAGTTCTACTTTCCTTCCAGTCACCTCTTTCGAGAGAAACTCCTTCTCAAGAAAGGATCCATTCTTTGCAACGAAAACTTTGCCTTCGGATCTATGATAGAAGGTATACCCAATTGTTTCTTTACGGTATCCTATGAAGACGCATTTCTCCGCTTTGGGTTCTAGCTTATCAGGTTGTAACTTCTTTACGTATGCTTCGCAACCCCAAACTTTAAGGAACGACAACTTAGGTTTCTTACCAAACCACAATTCGTACGGCGTCGTTTCAACGGATTTAGATGGTGCCCTATTTAAAGTGAATGCGGCTGTCTCTAATGCATAGCCCCAAAATGATAACGGTAAATCTGTAAGAGACATCATAGACCGAACCATATCTAAGAGAGTTCGATTATGATGTTCGGACACACCATTACGCTGTGGTGTTCCCGGCGGTGTCAACTGTGAAAGTATTCCACATTTCTTCAAATGCATGCCAAACTCGTAACTCAGATATTCACCCCCACAATCAGAACGCAGAAACTTAATCTTCTTGTTACGATGATTTTCCACTTCACTTTGAAATTCCTTAAACTTCTCGAAAGTTTCGGACTTATGTTTCATAAAATAGACATACCCATATCTACTCAAGTCATCCGTGAAAGTGAGAACATAACGATATCCACCACACGATGCTACACTCATTGGACCGCACACATCGGTATGTATTATTTCCAATAAGTCTGTAGCTCGCTCCATTGTACCAGAGAATGGAGTCTTAGTCATTTTTCCCATTAAACATGCTTCGCATCTTTCAAGTGATTCAAGAAGTCCATCAGAATGGAGTTTCTTCATACGCTTCACTCCAATGTGACCAAGACGAAAGTGCCACATGTATGTAGAATTATCATTCAATTTAATTGGTTTAGCATCTATGTTGTGAACATGTGTATCACTACTATCGAGATTCAGTAAGAATAAACCATTCATCTCAGGTGCATTACCATAAAAGATATTACTCATATAAATCGAACAACCTTTATTCTCAGACTTAAAAGAGTAACCGTCTCGCAATAATCAGGATCCAGATATAATGTTCATGCTTAACGCAGGCACCAAATAACAATTATTTAAATTTAAAACTAATCCCGAAGGTAGATGTAGAGGGAGCGTGCCGACGGCGATCACATCAACCTTGGAGCCATTTCCAACGCGCATCGTCACCTCGTCTCTTGCCAGTCTTCGTTTATTCCGCAACTCCTGTTTTGAGTTACAAATATGAGCAACCGAACCAGTATCAAATACCCAGGCACTACTACGATTACTAGTAAGATACACATCTATAACACATATATCAAATATACCTTTCTTCTTGATGTTGCCGTTCTTCAGATCCGCCAGGTACTTGGGGCAGTTACGCTTCCAGTGACCAGCACCCTTGCAGTAGAAGCACTCAGTTTCAGGATTAGGACCAGCCTTGGGCTTCTTAGCAGGTGCGGCAGCTTTCTTGCCGTCCTTCTTGAAGTTGCCCTTGTTCTTAGGCTTGCCCCGTTTCTTGAAATTGGTGGTCTTATTGACCATCAACACTTGTTGCTCCTTCTTGATCTCCACTTCAGCAGTTTTCAGCATGGACGACAGTTCAGGCAACGTCTTGTTCATGCAGTGCATGTTGTAGTTCATCACAAAGTTCTTGTAACTTGGTGGCAGTGATTGAAGGAGACGGTGAATCCCCAATTCATTAGGAATCGATATTCCCAACTCTTGGAGCTTCTTTGCGTACCCAGACATGGTGAGCACGTGCTCGCTAACGGAGCTTCCTTCTTCCATCTTACAGTTAAAGAACTTTTCGGAGGCCTCATAGCTCTCCATGGCCGCGCGAGTCTCAAGAATTAGCCTGAGCTCCTTAATGATCTCAAACGGGTCGTGGTGCTCAAAACGCTGTTGGAGCTCCGCTTCTAAACCGTACAGGATGGCACACTGAACTTTGGAGTAATGATTCTTCCGAGTGGCGAAAACATTCTTTTCGTCATCGGTGGCATTATCTGTAGGTGGGTCACCTAGCGGTGCATCGAGCACATAGGTCAACTGACTAGCCCTGAGGACGATCTTCAGTCCACGGAACCAGTCCGTGAAATTGCTTCCATTGTTCTTAAGTTTTTCTTTCTTTAGGAACGCATTGAAATTGATGGAGGGGGTCGCCATAATCTACAACAAATTTGCAAGTAGTTTAGACTACGTTTATGATAAATTGAGTTCAATTTTAATTCTTAAATTAACTAGGTGAACTCCCACTCAAAACAACATCCCTCACATTGTCTTAGTGATTACACGAACCAAGTCCACTACACCAAGTCCGATCTTCACGAGAGAAGATGTAGTTTCATCGGCGAACAATCTTCATGTTCATCATATCATTTATATGACTCATGCTCTACCTTTCGGTATTCCGTGTTCCGAGACCATGTCTGTACATGCTAGGCTCGTCAAGATAACCTTAGTTTCCGCATGTGCAAATCTGGCTTGCACCCGTTGTATGCACACGTAGAATCTATCACATCCGATCATCACGAGATGCTTCGAAACGACAAGTCTTAGCAACGGTGCCAACTAAGGGTGAACACTTTATTACTTGATATTTAGTGAGAGGGATCATCTTATAACGCTACCGTCGCGATCTAAGCAATACAAGATGCATAAAGGATTAACATCACAGGCAATTCATAATTAGTGTGATATGATATGGCCTTTTCTTCTTGCGCCTTTGATCTCCATCTCCAAAGCACGAACATGATCTCCATCATCACCAGCATTGCGTCAAGGTCCGTGGCGCCGCTTCATGGTTGTCCATCATCACCAGCAACTATTACAACTACTTGGAACAAATCTATTACAAGATGAATAGACACGCAGGTCTTAACAGAATTAAAGACAACCATTAGGCTCCTGTCGGTTGCCATATTACAACAAGGATCATTGCATACATGAAATACAATCACAATCACATGTTGGCCATATCACATCACAAAACCCGTGCAAAAACAAGTTAGACACCTCTAATTTTCTTTGCATGTTTTACGTGGTTTGGGGCTTTCGCATAAGACCGATCTTACCTACGAACAAGGACCACAACGTTGATACAAGTGTTGTCAAGATGCTCATTGTAAATTGAATCTTAACTATGGTGGGAGAGACAGACACCCGCAAAGCCACTTGTGCAAGGCAAGTTGCACGTCAAGCGTGGAGCAAGTCTCATGTGCGATGACATGTAATGTTAGCCCGAGCCGCTTCATCCCACCATGTCGCAAGATGCAAAGTACACGCTAAGACACCGACACCAAAAGCATCAACGCCCACAAAAACATTGTGTTCTACTCGTGCAATAGATCTACGCATAGATACGGCTCTGATACCACTGATGGGTTCGTAGCATGGAAAACAAAAAATTTCTACCGCAAGAACGAACAAAACCTAGATCTAATCCAGATAAAAGCCAAGATCTAATCTATTAGACATGAGCAACGAGATAGATAGGAACTAACCCTCGTAGATCCGAAAGCGTAAACGAGATTAGATCTTGTGGTTGATGTAGTCGATCACTTGCCGATCTCAAGATCGTGTGGACGATCCTTCCGGTGTCGCGTTCCAGCAGCGCTTCCGCCGTCGATCAAGTAGACGATCCTTCCGGCGTCGCGTTCCAGCAGCGCTTCCGCCGTTGGTCAAGTAGACGATCCTTCCGGCGCCACGTTTCGGCAGCGCTTCCGCAGTCGGTCACACGTGCGGAGTCGAAGCAGACCTTCCTCTCCCCGTTCCAGCGAGCAGCGGAGGTAGTAGATCTTCTCCACGGAATCCCAGCAGCACGACGGCGTGGTGGTGGTGGTGGAGTAGAGAATTCTGCAGGGCTTCGCCTATGCCTGTGCAGAAGAAGGTGGAGGAGAGAGGCGGCAGAGATTGGACGTTATGGGAGCAGCGGAGGAGGGGGCGCCCCTTCCCCTCTATTTAAAGAAGGGAGGCGCCTAGGGAGGGAGAGTCCTTGTAGGACTCCCCTCCCTTGTAGGCCGGCGGAGTTTTTGCACGGGTTTTGTGATGTGATATGGCCAACATGTGATTGTGATTGTATTTGATGTATGCAATGATCCTTGTTGTAATATGGCAACCGGCAGGAGCCTAATGGTTGTCTTTAATTCTGTTAAGACCTGCGTGTCTATTCATCTTGTAATAGCTTTATTCCAAGTAGTTGTAATAGTTGCTAGTGATGATGGACAACCATGAAGCGGCGCCACTGACCTTGACGCAATGCTGGTGATGATGGAGATCATGTTCGTGCTTTGGAGATGGAGATCAAAGGTGCAAGAAGAAAGGGCCATATCATATCACACTAATTATGAATTGCCTGTGATGTTAATCCTTTATGCATCTTGTATTGCTTAGATCGCGACGGTAGCGTTATAAGATGATCCCTCTCACTAAATATCAAGTAATAAAGTGTTCACCCTTAGTGTGCACCGTTGCTAAGACTCGTCGTTTCGAAGCATCTCGTGATGATCGGATGTGATAGATTCTACGTGTGCATACAACGGGTGCAAGCCAGATTTGCACATGCGGAAACTAAGGTTATCTTGACGAGCCTAGCATGTACAGACATGGTCTCGGAACACGGAATACCGAAAGGTAGAGCATGAGTCATATAAATGATATGATGAACATGAAGATTGTTCGCCGATGAAACTACATCTTCTCTCGTGAAGATCGGACTTGGTGTAGTGGACTTGGTTCGTGTAATCACTAAGACAATGTGAGGGATGTTGTTTTGAGTGGGAGTTCACCTAGTTAATTTAAGAATTAAAATTGAACTCAATTTATCATAAACGTAGTCTAAACTACTTGCAAATTTGTTGTAGATTATGGCGACCCCCTCCATCAATTTCAATGCGTTCCTAAAGAAAGAAAAACTTAAGAACAATGGAAGCAATTTCACGGACTGGTTCCGTGGACTGAAGATCGTCCTCAGGGCTAGTCAGTTGACCTATGTGCTCGATGCACCGCTAGGTGACCCACCTACAGAAGATGCCACCGATGACGAAAAGAATGTTTTCGCCACTCGGAAGAATCATTACTCCAAAGTTCAGTGTGCCATCCTGTACGGTTTAGAAGCGGAGCTCCAACAGCGTTTTGAGCACCACGACCCGTTTGAGATCATTAAGGAGCTCAGGCTAATTCTTGAGACTCGCGCGGCCATGGAGAGCTATGAGGCCTCCGAAAAGTTCTTTAACTGTAAGATGGAAGAAGGAAGCTCCGTTAGCGAGCACGTGCTCACCATGTCTGGGTACGCAAAGAAGCTCCAAGAGTTGGGAATATCGATTCCTAATGAATTGGGGATTCACCGTCTCCTTCAATCACTGCCACCAAGTTACAAGAACTTTGTGATGAACTACAACATGCACTGCATGAACAAGACGTTGCCTGAACTGTCGTCCATGCTGAAAACTGCTGAAGTGGAGATCAAGAAGGAGCAACAAGTGTTGATGGTCAATAAGACCACCAATTTCAAGAAACGGGGCAAGCCTAAGAACAAGGGCAACTTCAAGAAGGACGGCAAGAAAGCTGCCGCACCTGCTAAGAAGCCCAAGGCTGGTCCTAATCCTGAAACTGAGTGCTTCTACTGCAAGGGTGCTGGTCACTGGAAGCGTAACTGCCCCAAGTACCTGGCGGATCTGAAGAACGGCAACATCAAGAAGAAAGGTATATTTGATATATGTGTTATAGATGTGTATCTTACTAGTAATCGTAGTAGTGCCTGGGTATTTGATACTGGTTCGGTTGCTCATATTTGTAACTCAAAACAGGAGTTGCGGAATAAACGAAGACTGGCAAGAGACGAGGTGACGATGCGCGTTGGAAATGGCTCCAAGGTTGATGTGATCGCCGTCGGCACGCTCCCTCTACATCTACCTTCGGGATTAGTTTTAAATTTAAATAATTGTTATTTGGTGCCTGCGTTAAGCATGAACATTATATCTGGATCCTGATTATTGCGAGACGGTTACTCTTTTAAGTCTGAGAATAAAGGTTGTTCGATTTATATGAGTAATATCTTTTATGGTAATGCACCTGAGATGAATGGTTTATTCTTACTGAATCTCGATAGTAGTGATACACATGTTCACAACATAGATGCTAAACCAATTAAATTGAATGATAATTCTACATACATGTGGCACTTTCGTCTTGGTCACATTGGAGTGAAGCGTATGAAGAAACTCCATTCTGATGGACTTCTTGAATCACTTGAAAGATGCGAAGCATGTTTAATGGGAAAAATGACTAAGACTCCATTCTCTGGTACAATGGAGCGAGCTACAGACTTATTGGAAATAATACATACCGATGTGTGCGGTCCAATGAGTGTAGCATCGTGTGGTGGATATCGTTATGTTCTCACTTTCACGGATGACTTGAGTAGATATGGGTATGTCTATTTTATGAAACATAAGTCCGAAACTTTCGAGAAGTTTAAGGAATTTCAAAGTGAAGTGGAAAATCATCGTAACAAGAAGATTAAGTTTCTGCGTTCTGATTGTGGGGGTGAATATCTGAGTTACGAGTTTGGCATGCATTTGAAGAAATGTGGAATACTTTCACAGTTGACACCGCCGGGAACACCACAGCGTAATGGTGTGTCCGAACATCATAATCGAACTCTCTTAGATATGGTTCGGTCTATGATGTCTCTTACAGATTTACCGTTATCATTTTGGGGCTATGCATTAGAGACAGCCGCATTCACTTTAAATAGGGCACCATCTAAATCCGTTGAAACGACGCCGTACGAATTGTGGTTTGGTAAGAAACCTAAGTTGTCGTTCCTTAAAGTTTGGGGTTGCGAAGCATACGTAAAGAAGTTACAACCTGATAAGCTAGAACCCAAAGCGGAGAAATGCGTCTTCATAGGATACCGTAAAGAAACAATTGGGTATACCTTCTATCATAGATCCGAAGGCAAAGTTTTCGTTGCAAAGAATGGATCCTTTCTTGAGAAGGAGTTTCTCTCGAAAGAGGTGACTAGAAGGAAAGTAGAACTTGATGAGGTTATCGAACCTTCTCTCGGATTTGAGAGTAGCGCAGCACCGGAAGATGTTCTGGTGCCGCCTGCACCAATTGAAGAGGAAGCTAATGATAATGATCATGAAACTTCGAACGAAGTTACTACTGAACCTCGGAGGTCAACGAGGGTTCGTACCACTCCTGATTGGTATGACTCTGCCTTGAACGTCATGTTGGTGGACAACGCTGATGACCCTGCGACATATGAAGAAGCTATGGTGAGCCCAGATTCCGACAAATGGCTAGAAGCCATGAAATCCGAAATGGGATCCATGTACGAAAACCAAGTGTGGACTTTAGTGGACTTACCGGATGGCCGTAAGGCTGTCGAGAACAAATGGATTTTCAAGAGAAAAACAGATGTTGATGGTAATGTTACCGTCTATAAAGCTCGACTTGTCGCGAAAGGGTTCCGACAAATTCAAGGAGTTGACTATGATGAGACTTTCTCACCAGTAGCGAAGCTAAAGTCTGTGAGGATTTTGTTAGCAATTGCTGCACATTTTGATTATGAGATTTGGCAGATGGATGTCAAAACGGCGTTCCTTAATGGTGACATTGAGGAAGAGTTGTATATGGTACAACCCAAGGGTTTTGTCGATCCTAAAAATGCTGACAAGGTATGCAAACTTCAGCGCTCCATTTATGGACTGAAGCAAGCATCCTGGAGTTGGAATCAACGTTTTGATAAAGTAATCAAAAACTTTGGATTTATACAAACTTATGGAGAAGCTTGTATTTACAAGAAAGTGAGTGGGAGCTCTGTAGCATTCCTAGTACTATATGTAGATGACATATTGTTGATTGGGAATGATATAGAACTTCTTAATAGTGTCAAAGCCTATTTGAATAATAGTTTTTCAATGAAGGATCTTGGCGAAGCGGCATATATTCTAGGCATCAAGATTTATAGAGATAGATCAAGATGCCTAATAGCGCTTTTACAAAGTACATACTTAGACAAAGTTCTAAAAAAGTTTAGAATGGAAGAGAGCAAGAAAGGGTTCATGCCCATGTTGTCAGGTAAGACCTTGAGTAAGACTCAAAGTCCAGCTACGACAGAAGATAGAGTGAAAATGAATAATATTCACTATGCCTTGGCCATAGGTTCTATCATGTATGCCATGCTGTGTACAAGACCGGATATAGCACATGCTATTAGTTTGACTAGCAGATATCAAAGTGATCCTGGAATGGAGCACTAGACAACGGTCAAGAATATCCTAAAGTACCTAAAGAGGACTAAGGATATGGTTCTTTCTTATGGAGGTGATGAACAGCTTGTTGTAAACGGTTACATCAATACTAGCTGGAACACCGATCCGGATGACTCGAAGTCACAGTCGGGATACGTATTTGTTTTGAATGGTGCTGCAGTGAGCTGGAGGAGTGCAAAGCAAAGCGTTGTGGCGAAATCTTCAACTGATTCGGAATACATAGTTGCTTCGGAGGCTGCGCAAGAAGCCATATGGATGAAGGAATTCATTACTGAACTTGGCGTGGTTCCCAGTGCGTTGGACCCGATGGCCATCTACTGTGACAACACAGGTGCCATAGCTAATGCACAAGAGCCAAGGTCACATAGCAAGCTGAAGCACATCAAGCTACGTTTCTACGCTATTCGCGAGTATGTCCGAGATGGTGACATAAAGATTTGCAAAGTACACACTGATCTGAATGTGGCAGATCCGTTGACTAAACCTCTCCCTAGGGCAAAGAATGACCAACACCAGAACGCCATGGGTGTTCGGTATATTACCATGTAATCTAGATTATTGACTCTAGTGCAAGTGGGAGACTGTTGGAGATATGCCCAAGAGGCAATAATAAAAGTGGTTATTATTATATCTTTGTGTTTATGATGAATGTTTACATCCCATGCTATAATTGTATTATTAGGAAACACTAATACATGTGTATTTTGTAAACATAAAAGAGTCCCTAGTAAGCCTCTTATTGAACTTGCTTGTTGATTAATTGATGATCATGGTTTCCTGATCATGGACATTGGATGTGATTAATAACAAGGTTATATCATTAGGAGAATGATGTGATGGACACACACCCATAGTAAGCATAGCATAAGATCAAGTCATTAAGTTCGTATTGCTATAAGCTTTTAAATGCATAGTAACCTAATCCTTCGACCATGAGGTTGTGTTAATCACCATCACCGGATGGGTACTTTGATGACATCAAACACCGCTTCGTAACTGGGTGGTTATAAAGGTGTCATTGGGTATTCTGAAAGTATGTGTTGAAGCGCATGGACCAAGATTGGGATTTGTCCATCCATATGACGGATAGATATGCTCTGGGCCCTCTCGGTGGAATGTCATCTAGTTAGCTTGCAAGCATGTGACTGGGTCACAAGGGATGACATAACATGGAACGAGTAAAGAGTACTTATCAGTAACGAGGTAGAACTAGGTATGGAGATACCGACGATCAAACCTCGGATAAGTATAGTATCGCGTGATAAAGGGAATTGGTTTCGTATGTTAATGGTTCTATCGATCACGAAGTCATCGTTGAGTATGTAGGAGCCGTTATGGATCTCCAGATCCCGCTGATGGTTATTGATCGAAGAGATGTCTTCATCATGTCTGCATATTCACGAACCGTAGGGTGACACACTTAAGGTTCGAAGTTGTTTTAAGTAGATATGGAATGTGCGTTGGAGACCGAATGTTGTTAGGAGTCTCGGATTGGATCCGGGACATCACGAGGAGATCCGGAATTGTCCGGAGAATAAGATTCATATATTGGCGATCATTTTCTGAGTTAGGAAATGTTCCGGAGTAGTTGTATGAGGATTCTAGAAGGTTTCGGAATGTTCCGGAAGGTTCTGGAAGATTTCTTGGAGTTTGCTTGAAAACCAAGAAAGGGATCAAGGAGTCCTTGTGGGGCAAGACAAGGAGTCGTGGGGGAGGAGGACTCCTCCCCCCTCCCCAATCCGCCGGCCAAGGAGGAAGGGGAGTCCTACTAGAACTCCCCTCCCAAGGCGCCCTCCCTCCTTTAAATAGAGGGGTAGAGGCGCCACCCCCGGCCCCCACCACTACTCCAATCCTAGCCGCCTCTCTCCTCTTCCTTTCTTCTGCTCAGGCTTAGGCGAAGCCCTGCAGGATTCTCTACTCCACCACCACCACCACGCCGTCATGCTGCTGGGATTCCGTGGAGAAGATCTACTACCTCCGCTGCTCGCTGGAATGAGGAGAGGAAGGTCTGCTTCGACTCCATACGTGTGACCGACTGCGGAAGCGCTGCCGAAACGCGGCGCCGAAAGGATCGTCCACTTGATCTTGAGATCGGCAAGTGATCGACTACATCAACCACGAGATCTAATCTCGCAACGCTTTCGGATCTACAAGGGTTAGTACAGATCTATCTCGTTGCACATGTCTAATAGATTAGATCCTGGCTTTTATCTAGATTAGATCTGGTTTTTGTTCGTTCTTGCGGTAGAATTTTTTTGTTTTCCATGCTACGAACCCATCACCTTTTTTTTTGGTTCCCTTTTTTGAAACAGCCACGATCTCCACTTTAGAGCTGCATTGAAAACACACTCATGGCAGACCTCGATTCCACTGCATGCAAGTGGTGCGGAACTAATTTCTAGCAACGTTAGATCTACTCGAGGGGGCCCTTGACTCATGGAATTTACTAGCGGTAGGGCCCAGTTGGAAGTGAGATTGAGAGCGCTGCGTATAAATGGGATATGTCTGATTAAAATCAAGTGGCAATAAATTGTAGCGTCTCGTCGACAATCGTGCACTCGATGACCCCGTTGCCATGTGCATGAGTTGTAGTAGCAGTAGTATGCTTTTCAGACTTGATTAAACTTGACATGACCGCTCGACGACTTTTTCCATGGACGACATCGTGTTCCTTCCTGTAGAAGTCTCACGGAGGGAGACGTTCGTGCTGTCTCACGCTGTATTCTGAAGGGCACGAGGTGTGCAACGATCATCGTTGGATCGCACAGAATCAACGGTTGGTGCGCACGATCTGCGTGACAACTGTGACAACCAATCAGGGAGTAGCAGACAGGGTGAGCACAGTTTTGGGCTTCTACGAAAGATAGTGAGGGGGTGGGCAAAACCAAGTAGTACCACATAAAACCAAGGGCAAAACTGAGTAGTATAAAAATGGAAAGTGTATTGTACAATGAAATACATCGTGGAATACATCAAATTATGCCAAGATAGATCCACTAGAGTTCATTAGATGTGTGTTCTTCTCATAAACCACACATGGATCCACCAGTGGCATTGCATGTGTGTTCTTCTAAACAAACCACATAAGGATCCACCAGTGTCATTGCATGTCTCTTCTTTTCATGAACCACACATAAGGATGGGCCCACCCGGTGTCATTGCATGTATGTTCTATTCATGAACCACGGCTAGTGTCAGTGCATGTCTGTTCTATTCATGAACCAAACCCAGTTTCACTGCATGTCTGTTCTTTTCATGAACCACATAAGGATCTACCAGTGTCATTGCATGTCTGTTACTTCCATAAACCACATATGGATCCACCTAGTTTGATTGCATGTCTGTTCCTCTAAACAAACCACGTAAGGATCCACCAGTGTCATTGGATGCGTGTTCTTCTCATGAACCACACACAGTGTCATTGCATGTGTGTTCTTCTAAACAAACCACATAAGGATCCACTAGTGTCATTGCATGTCTGTTCTTTTCATGAACCACATAAGGATCCACCAGTGTCATTGCATGTCTGTTCTTTTCATGAATCATAGCTAGAGTCATTGCATGTCTTTTACTTCCATAAACCACATATGGATCCACCTAGTGTGATTGCATGTTTGTTCCTCTAAACAAACCACATAAGGATCCACCAATTTCATTGCGTGTCTGTTCTTTTCATGAACCACACCCAGTGTCATTGCATGTGTGTTCTTCTAAACAAACCACATAAGGATCCACCAGTGTCATTGCATGTCTGTTCTTTTCATGAACAACATCTAGTGTCATTGCATGTGTGTTCTTCTAAACAAACCATATAAGTCATTGCATGTCTGTTCTTTTCACGAACCACACCCGGTTTCATTGCATGTCTGTTCTTTGCATGAACCGCGACTAGAGTCATTGCATGTCTGTTCCTCTAAACAAACCACATAAGGATCCACCAGTGTCATTGCATGTCTATTCTTTTCATGAAACACACCCAGTGTCATTGCATGCTTGTTCTTTTCATTAACCATACCTAGAGTCATTGCATGTCTATTACTTCCATAAACCACACATAGATACTCCTAGTGTCAGTGCATGTCTGTTCTTTTCATGATCCACACCCAGTGTCACTGCATGTCAGTTCTTTTCATGAACCACATAAGGATCTACCAGAGTCATTGGATGTGTGTTCTTCTCATGAACCACATGTGGATCCACCGGTGTCATTGCATGTTTGTTCCTCTAAACAAACCACATAAGGATCCACCAGTGTCATTGTGTGTGTGTTCTTTTCATGAACCACACCCAGTGTCATTGCATGTGTGTTCTTCTAAACAAACCACATAAGGATCCACCAGTGTCATTGCATGTATGTTCTTTTCATGAACCACATAAGGATGGGCCCACCAGTGTCATTGCATGTCTGTTCTTTTCATGAACCACGGCTAGAGTCATTGCATGTCTGTTCTATTCATGAACCACATCCAGTTTCACTGCATGTCTGTTCTTTTCATGAACCACATAAGGATCTACCAATGTCATTGCATGTTTATTACTTCCATAAACCACATATGGATCCACCTAGTGTGATTGCATGTGTGTTCCTCTAAACAAACCACATAAGGATCCACCCGTGTCATTGGATGTGTGTTCTTCTCATGAACCACACCTAGTGTCATTGCATGTGTGTTCTTCTAAACAAACAACATAAGGATCCACCAGTGTCATTGCATGTCTGTTCTTTTCATGAACGACATAAGGATCCACCAGTGTCATTGCATGTATGTTCTTTTCATGAATCACAGCTAGAGTCATTGCATGTCTGTTGTTTTCATGAATCACAGCTAGAGTCATTGCATGTCATTTACTTCCACAAACCACATATGGATCCACCTAGTGTGATTGCATGTTTAGTCCTCTAAACAAACCACATAAGGATCCACCAGTGTCATGGCGTGTCTGTTCTTTTCATGAACCACACCTAGTGTCATTGCATGCGTGTTCTTCTAAACAAACCACATAAGGATCCACCAATGGCATTGCCTGTCTGTTCGTTTCATGAACCACACCCAGTGTCATTGCATGTGTGTTCTTCTAAACAAACCACATAAGTCATTGCATGTCTGCTCTTTTCATGAATCACACCCGGTGTCATTGCATGTCTGTTCTTTTCATGAACCACGGCTAGAGTCATTGCATGTCTGTTCTATTCATGAACCACACCTAGTTTCACTGCATGTCTATTCTTTTCATGAACCACATAAGGATCTACAAGTATCATTGCAGGTCTGTTACTTCCATAAACCACATATGGATCCACCTAGTGTGATTGCATGTCTGTTCCTCTAAACAAACCACATAAGGATCCACTAGTGTCATTGCATGTGTGTTCTTCTCATGAACCACACCCAGTGTCATTGCATGTGTGTTCTTCTAAACAAACCACATAAGGATCCACCAGTGTCATTACATGTCTGTTCTTTTCATGAACCACATAAGGATCCACCAGTGTCATTGCATGTCTGTTCTTTTCATGAATCACAACTAGAGTCATTGCATGTCTTTTACTTCCATAAACCACATATGGATCCACCTAGTGTGATTGCATGTTTGTTCCTCTAAACTAACCACATAAGGATCCACCAGTGTCATTGCGTGTCTGTTCTTTTCATGAACCACACCCAGTGTCATTGCAAGTGTGTTCTTCTAAACAAACCACATAAGGATCGACTAGTGTCATTGCCTGTCTGTTCTTTTAATGAACCACACCCAGTGTCATTGGATGTGTGTTCTTCTAAACAAACAACATCAGTCATTGCATGTCTGTTCTTTTCATGAACCACACCTGGTGTCATTGCATGTCTGCTATTTTCATGAACCACGGCTAGAGTACACCAGTATCGTTGCATGTCTGTTCTTCCCATGAACCACACATGGATCCACCCGGTGTCATTGCATGTCTATTCTTTTCATGGATCACAGCTACAGTCATTTCATGTCTGTTACTTCCATAAACCACATATGGATCCACCTAGTGTGATTGCATGTCTGTTCCTCTAAAAAACCACATAAGGATCCATCAGTGTCATTGGATGTGTGTTCTTCTCATGAACCACACCCGGTGTCATTGCATGTCTGTTCTTTTCATGAACCATATCAAGACTCATTGCATGTCTGTTCCACTAAACAAACCACATAAGGATCCACCAGTGTCATTGCATGTCTGTTGTTTTCATGAGCCACACCCAGTGTCATTGCATGCATGTTCTTTTCATTAACCATAGCTACAGTCATTGCATGTATGTTCTTTTAATGAACCACACATTAGGATCCACCGATGTCATTGCATGTCTGTTCTTTTCATGAACCACACCAAGTGTCATTGCATGTGTCTTCTCCTAACAAACCACATATGGATCCACCAGTGTCATTGCATGTCTTTTCTATTCATGAACCATAGCTAGAGTCCACCAGTGTCATTGGATGTCTGTTCTTACCATGAACCACACATGGATCCACCAGTGTCATTGCATCCTGTTATTTTCATGAATCACAGCTAGAGTCATTGCATGTCTGTTACTTCCATAAACCACATATGGATCCACCTAGGGTGATTGCATGTGTCTTCCTCTAAACAAACCACATAAGGATCCACCAGTGTCATGGGATGTGTGTTCTTCTCATGAACCACACCCAGTGTCATTGCATGTGTGTTCTTCTAAACAAATCACATAAGAATTCACCAGTGTCATTGCCTGTCTGTTCTTTTCATGAACCACATAAGGATCCACCAGTGTCATTGCATGTCTGTTCTTTTCATGAATCACACCTAGAGTCATTGTATGTCTTTTACTTCCATAAACCACATATGGATCCACCTAGTGTGATTCCATGTCTGTTCCTCGAAACAAACCACATAAGGATCCACCAGTGTCATTGCGTGTCTGTTCTTTTCATGAACCACACCAAGTGTCATCGCATGCGTGTTCTTCTAAAAAAACAACATAAGGATCCAGCAGTGGCATTGCCTGTCTGTTCTTTTGACGAACCACACCCAGTGTCATTGCATGTGTGTTCTTCTAAACAAACCACATAAGTCATTGCATGTCTGTTCTTTTCATGAACCACACCCGGTGTCATTGAATGTTTGTTCTTTTCATGAACCACGGCTAGAGTAATTGCATGTCTGTTCTATTCATGAACCACACCTAGTTTCACTGCATGTATGTTCTTTTCATGAACCACATAAGGATCTACCAGTGTCATTGCATGTTTGTTACTTCCATAAACCACATATGGATCCACCTAGTGTGATTGCATGTCTGTTCCTCTAAACAAACCACATAAGGATCCACCAGTGTCATTGCATGTGTGTTCTTCTCATGAACCACACCCAGTGTCATTGCATGCGTGTTCTTCTAAACAAACCACATAAGGATCCACCAGTGTCATTGCCTGTCTGTTCTTTCATGAACCACATAAGGATCCACCAGTGTCATTGCATGTCTGTTCTTTTCATGAATCACAGCTAGAGGTATGTATTTTACTTCCCTAACCACATATGGATCCACCTAGTGTGATTGCATGTCTGTTCCTCGAAACAAACCACATAAGGATCCACTAGTGTCATTGCGTGTCTGTTCTTTTCATGAACCACACCAAGTGTCATTGCATGCGTGGTCTTCTAAAAAAACACATAAGGATCCACCAGTGGCATTGCCTGTCTATTCTTTTCATGAACCACACCCAGTTTCATTGCATGTGTGTTCTTCTAAACAAACCACATAAGTCATTGCATGTATGTTCTTTTCATGAACCACACCCGGTGTCATTGAATGTCTGTTCTTTTCATGAACCACGGCTAGAGTCATTGCATGTCTGTTCTATTCATGAACCACACCCAGTTTCACTACATGTCTGTTCTTTTCATGAACCACATAAGGATTTACAAGTGTCATTGCATGTCTGTTACTTCCATAAACCACATATGGATCCACCTAGTGTGATTGTATGTCTGTTCTTCTAAACAAGACACATAAGGATCCACCAGTGTCATTGCATGTGTGTTCTTCTCATGAACCACACCTAGTGTCCTTGCATGTGTGTACTTCTAAACAAACCACATAAGGATCCACCAGTGTCATTGCATGTCTGTTCTTTTCATGAACCACATAAGGATCCATCAGTGTCATTGCATGTCTGTTCTTTTCATGAACCACATAAGGATCCACCAGTGTCATTGCATGTCTGTTCTTTTCATGAATCACAGCTAGAGTCATTGCATGTCTTTTACTTCCATAAACCACA